>JAPZDY010000011.1:1702252-1736280 GCA_029783645.1 Ctenochaetus hawaiiensis
CCAAATTGCACAGAAACGATTCCTACATAGTGTGGCTTTAACATCATTACTTGATGAGTTTAAGTTCAGACCTAAATAACCCAGTACCAAGCAGTACTGATACATCTCCAGCCAAAATATAACTGCATTGGGCACTTTTTGCACCCAGATTTTGAAATAAATTACTAATAAATACTATGTATTTTTTGGTATCACTGTAAAGGTAATGCTATTGGTAATGCTTTAACTTTTTTAACATAATCCAGCCCTAAATGTCATTCCAAGGCCATGTTTTGCGTTGCCATATTCCATATTCCTTAGCAGTCTGATAAGTGGTAAGTTCTCTGAAGCAGCAAAATCAAAGCTACTGATGGAATAATTTCTCAAATGGTTTTCATTTTGGTACATATTATAGGAAAAATAGGCATTTAAGGAAGTGCTTGAATTTACTTATTTATCTTCATTAAAATTGTTGCAATCAATTCCAAATGTGAAAACTGAAATATTGAATTATACCCACTATGATTAGTACCAAACAACACTGTTCTTCTCAGGAAACTTAAAAGCACTTTTATAAAAACAGAATTTTGACTCTGATTTGACTCAGAGTGTACAACATATCAAATAAACAGTGGCTGATCGTCAGGGTAGAAATGAGCAGCGTGTGCAGCTGTACCGATGAGGATGAAGGCCAAAGCTATACCAAAGGTCAGGATATAGCCTCGAAGCGGCTCGTTATTCTTGCCGTAGCCTTTGGCAAACATACTCAGGCCAGGGTAGATGTTGTCCTTACATAAAGCCTGAAAAAAAAAAAACATTTAAGTTTTAGTTGTTTATAATCAAAACATCAGAATTAACCACAGCATAAAATTTTAGGTAAAATGCTCCCTGGTTGATAGTGTAAACTGATAATAGATAATCTGATGTTATTTGGGTTGAAGTTTACCTGAAAAACTTTGGGTGCACTGACTAAAGAGGCCAGAGCTGAGGACAGAGTGGCAGAGAAGATTCCAGCAGTGATGATGGGCCCAAAACCAGCAACCATGCTCATTACCTAAACAGATGATTAAATGTAAATTGAACTATTACACCCCTTTACTCAACAACAACACTGTAATGTTTCTAATATACTACATACATTCTGATATAACATTATACCTGGAAGTTATTTTGAAGTCCATAGTCGCATTTTACACTCTTACAACTGGTGAAGTTGTAGCCAAATTTGCATTCAGAACCCTCACAGTCCCCCATGAACTGAGAACTGAATGTGGCATTTCCAATTCCAGTGGCGTCTCTTACAATACAAGAACCTGTGGTGAAAGAAGTATAATGCACATATTTAACCTTTATCAAGAAAAAATGAAACACTTGAAAAAGGTAAGCTTCTCAAAAGTCATGAAACTATTACATATGGTAGGTATTACAGCACCTGTAGAAACTGCGACACCCAGGTAGACTATTCCTGTGATCAATATAGCCAGAAGAGTGCCTCTGGGAATAGCCAATTGTGGATCCTGCAACAATAATCCCAACACACATTTAAGATTATAGGCAATCTACAACCGCACAAACCTCCTAATCCTAATAAATAAGGGGCTTTTAGATTATGTCATAAATTCTCCAACTGCCACATTGAAGGTCTTCAGCTCAGTCACTGTTACTTTTTTCACTATTTCCAACAGGCTAATGCATAAAAGCACCATATATTTTCACATTGTCACTGTTTAACTAGCAGCTGCGATGTCAAATAAAGTTAAAAAGATAGTTCAAAGTTTTTTAAGTTAGATTGTGTCACGCACCTACCCAAAGTGTGTGTATTACCTACAGTAGATGGCAGTCAGAATGCCTTCAGAAAATCAGCAGTGTGCTAGTGTAGGAAGCTTAGCAAGGAACTGCTATGGATGGCTACAGCAGCAAAACACATTTTTAATCACCTTAAAAAAGAAAAAAAACTGCATCTGTTTAAGTGTATGTTACATTTAAAACATTTTCACGGGATCACATAAGCATCAGACAGGCTTTTCCAATGGGAAACTGAAGCCAGTATATCGTTCTCCAAAGCTGCCCTACTCCTTTCACAAAAGCTGTAATTCTATCTCACAAGTCACAGGAGTTACTGGTTCACCACTGACCTGACTGGTTAATTTGTGTTATTGTTTGACTTTGATGAATCAAAACTAACCATTTAAAAAACCTCAGTCACACAAAATAAAGACATACTAACAGATGGAGTCTGGGGTCGACCAGCAGCTTCCAGTTTTTGTGAGTTTAAATTACTGACTTTTCTTAAGACCCTGGGGGCTTTGGAGAGTACATAGACACCCATACAGTTTCCCATTGCAAGGGCTCTTTGACAGCAAGGCAAAACTGTAACGAACACTGTTCTAAATATAACACACACTTGAAGTAATTGTGGGTTTTTTTAGGTGGGCCCTTTTTAAGTGGTAAAATGTGTTTTGCTGCTTACCATATCTGTAGCAGTTCACTGCTGAGCTGCCTAAACCAGTTCTACCACTGCTTTTCAAAATTGGGGCCATGCTGACTGCCATCTTGTGTAGGTGATTTACTGATTATGGAAAAGTGCCTCACGTAATGCCCTTTCAAAAGTCCTGAACCATCCCTTAAGGTTCCAAGAAAGATAAGTGCAGAAGAATGTAAACAGACAGTGAGCTTCCCTTAGTTTGAAAGCTTTTGTCAAATATACTACATCAGGATACAGGTAACTTACCGCAAGGTCTCCTGAAATGTTTGCCCCAGCAAGAATACCAGTGGCTGCAGGGAAAAAGATGGCAAAAACAGAAAAGAATGTTTCTTCGCGAAAATCTGGACCCATGTTTTCCCACATGATGGAAGCTGAAAGGAAAACAGATTTTTTTAAATATCAAAAAAGGTCACTGACAAATCCCTCAGTGCTAATGCCTACTGCCAAAGCTTAAAGTTCAAGGTTACAAGATGGTACAGATGGTAATGCCTGAGATTTCCTGTAGAGAAATCAGCAAGAAGTAATACCATCATAGCCAAAGAAACCCATAGACTCCTTGGACTTGAGAGGAATGAAGGTTCCAATGAAGTAGTTTATGATAGCTGTGATGAGGACAAAGAGCAAGAAGATCTGGGCCTAAAGAGAAACACAACCAATTTATTAGTCACTACTAATCTCTTAGACAAGTGTTTGCATCAATCATTTCATAGATATTGTTCTAGGCTATACAAATTTTAAGTCAGTGTAGCAGGACTTTGATAATAAATGGTTAATAGGACTTGTTTTTACCTTGGCCTCCCATTCCATTCCTGCCACTGAGATGCCCAGGAGAAGGATCACTGTGATGGTGCCGATGATTCGGATATCATTGAGTTCATCTGTCATGAGGGCATCCGCACCCTGAAACAGAGCAGAGAATTTTAAATCGAATAACAATAAACCGCTGATATCTTAAGTGAAAACATTCATTGTCTTGATATGTTTTTTAACTTGTTTGATGGCCTTAAGAGCAGTTTTCCTTGTTGTCTGTTTTTTCCCTGTAATGCAGGAGGCTGATAGGTGGAGCTAAGACCTCATCAGCAAAGCATATCCAAGCAAGCTTGACGTAGAGGGCTATAAATTTGTCCTGCAGGGTTTTTTTAACAAATTTTCCCCGACTGGCTGACCAACACTGTGTTAGCTTGAATGTTGTGTTTTAACACACAGCCATTCCTCACAATTCATTCACTCACACAGGCATAGCACACACCCGGGCTCCAAATTGCGGACATTTAGTCCTTTGGCCAATTCACAATCACTCTTGCAGACAGAGTGACTTACTTTTAGAACTGTGAGTACTAGTGCAAGTTGCAAATATGCCCTGTTGCTGTTTTTTAAGTCATCATCTAAGAGCTGTGTTTTGCTGGCAATGTTTTGAGAAGGAAGAACCCACCAGCAGGAGGGTTGCTGATCAACACCAGACAAAGTAAGTTTGATGACAGACACACAAAGGAAACAATGGCCCTTGTCTCAGAGATTATTGCTAAAACATTTTTCACTGTTCCATCAAAACGAAACATCACAGTAAACCAACAAAACCATATGATAATAATGCAAATAAGTTACATGCTGAGTTGATAGTGTTAAAAATCAGTCTCTGGCCACAACCACAGATTTATGAACAGCACCTGAAACTGAATTTTATTTTTATGTAATCATTACCAAAGTAAAGAAGGAGACAGCTCGCACACTGCAGGGTTCTAATATTTCAGATTATTTAATGCACTGAATGATGTTTCAAGCACATTTGCTCTTTATCAGACTAAGGGTTGAGCCCTAGTCTGCATTAAATAATCTAGAATATTGGAGTCAAGCAGTAGAGCACTGGAAACCTTTCCTCTCCTCCCTATTAATTCTCCTATGGATAAGCAAGTGTAGTTAATGGATGGTACTATATAGTGAAAATTACCAAGGCTAGCTTTAACTACTTTGTCATATTTTTAACTATTCTCTATCTTGGTCCATAGGTCTTGGGAAAGATCCAGTATCAAGGAGAGTCTAAGAACTGGAGCAAATTAACAAGACAAGAAACCAAGCAGTAATCAATAGTTGCTTAAAAAGGCCATATGACAAAAAGAGACTTACATCAAGAAGTTCCACAACAGTTTCAGCAAAGCCCACCACATACATGGCAACAGCCACTGCATTGGCAAAGGCAAAGATCAGACCAATAGAGCCTCCGAATTCTGGACCCAGACTTCTTGAAATCAGGTAATACGCTCCACCTATGCAAAAGACCATATGTTAGTATAAGTTAACTTTTACCTTTTAGAGCACATCTTAATAAATTGGTAGCATGGATTTACTTTTCTTCCATTGACAATACTTTCACAAGGTAGAATAATATTGTGTTTGAAAGTATTGCACCCGGAAATTATTGTGAGGGGCCTGTGTCCAGTGAAGGATTAATATGGGCCAAACTGACAGCACCCCCAAGTTGTTGTCAATGTCATGACCTAAGTTAAAGCTTGATTCAGTTACTTAGATAAGACTTGTATGTAAGTAGATGACCTCTCTGTTTTTTGGCCAAACAGGACAGTCAGAGGCACCCACTGGCACAATTATTAATCGTCAATTTTGCACTATCCACTTTGAGTGCCAACTGTTAAAGAAAAATATCACAAAACCGATATTTATCAAGGTCCTTTTAGTTACAGCATCATATATCACACTGTCAGTCAGCTGTTGGAAACACCAGCTCTAGATTGTATTCTTAAACTATTACTAAAATGAACTCACTGGGCCTTGTTCACTGATATGTACTTAAAATGTTCTTATTCTGCACATATAAGTATGCTATTGAATCAGAATTAGATTGACAGACATGCTCACTCTCTACAATCAGCATACTGACATCGCCCAATTTATCTATACAATTACATTATTTTAGTGAAGAGTTCAAGCACAAATTTGTGTGAATACACTGTTTGTGGAAGAGGCCCACCATCTTGAGAATCAGTTTTCTTACGTTTAAAATATTAATTTTGTCAAATCTGTTATCATGTCTGTGGGTCGCCCACTTTTTTAAAATTTATTAAGGTTTGAAAATCCTGTCAGTGCACCAAGCAATGGCCAGTATGTTGAACAGCAATCAAATCTTCTGAAATCTGACTCCAATCAAGGCTGCACTCTAGGTTATACTGTGATTGACGACTACCTCATTTCACATCAACAGCAAGAAGAGAGCAAATGTTCATAAGAACCGCTGCTCCAAAGGGGAATTAAAGTAAATCACCAATCACTGGGGATTTCTGTTTTTGTGCCTATCATTCTAGAAAAGAAAGTGAAGCATACCTCCTCGTACAAATCCGTTTGTGGCAATGGCTGAGGTGGAGAGGCCGGTGATGGTTGTCACTACAGTGGCCATAAGAACTATCACACAGGTGAGAGCTGCAGAAGAGAACACATTATAATGTTACAAGTCTCCTGAATAAAAAGAATGTGTAACCCTGTCAACAGTTCCCTGGTAGCCAATCCAATCACTCCAAGAGCTTTGTTGAAAGTAACAGCACAGCCACAGAGTAGAACTACTGAAGCGAAGTCACAAGTGTCACCTTGTGGTGATATTTCACATCTAAGTGGAGATTTATGAAGAAGTGCTAGGTGGTCAGAGATTCGTGTGTGAAATGTACTAGACTTACAAGCCCAGGCTGTTCAATGAGAGACAGAGGGGATGGTTATTATTTCAGTTTTGGTTTTGTGTGTGCAGGTTTGGACATATCTAAACTCCTTTAAAGATGAACTTTTCTTCAGGTTAGCTTACTTTGAGTTTTATTTATTTTTCTTTTAATTTTTTGTCTCTTTATTTCTGTAATTCTTGATTACTTAAATCAGTTTGACCTATTTTAGGTCGAGTTCATATCTTTGTGCAACACTACAGTGAATCCTTTTTCTGAGTTGTATTTTGATTCAAGTCTGTTTAAATTAAAAAAAAAGCATCTGTGGCATCTCAAGTCTGGCTTATAATACTGCCACAGACTGTGGTAGTCTACTTGATTTATGGTAAAGTGGTTATTGTGAGTCATTAATGTTTTTAAATATGTCAGATGCAATGTCAGACTGGCCCTGCCACTATTGTATGCAGCATTTCTTCCTTAGCAAGGCACTGCAATGTAAAAAACAAATTACTCAACATTTTTTAAAAGGAACAAGTCTTACACCATCTAACTTTTTCTTGTGAGGTAACAGCATTCTGACACCTTTAACCACAAACAGATTGCACACACAACTTCCCATATCCAAAGCACGATCTTTGCTGTTCTTTGAAGGAAGGACAGATCAAACATACCAAGAGCTAAAATTTAATTATAAATGAATGATTTTTTTCTATAACAGTCTGTTCTTACCAATTCCAGCCTGACCCACAATCCATGACATGCGAATGAAGAGCATCACACCCCAAATGTTTAACATGCAGCGGACCTGCAAAGAGAAGAGAATGTTACTCAGGGTTTTTAAGCTGGGTTTTGCTGAGGAAGGTGTTAAGTTAATGATAAGTTTTAATGTTTCACTGCAACACAATGCAAGATTCTAACATTCGGAATTTAATTTGAAAAACAAACAAATGGGAGGATAAAGTGAAACTGTCACAACATTGCAAAATAACATCAGAACGCTGATGTTATCTGAAAATAACAGATCAGTTAACATGTCATGGATTTGAACTGACTGAATGCTGCCTACTGAAGTTTGCTTGCATTAAGTATGTTAAAATGCTTCAAGACGGCATGCAGAATCTTGTCATCTTATTGTTTTGTAATCTTGTTTACCACATACAGACATAAACTGACTTTAATTAAAATGTTTTATAGTCTACCATTTTCTACCCTGATTACAGAGTGAAAACCCCCTTCTCCTTGCATACTTTAAGAGGATTATATTAGGAAAGTATTCGTCACTTAATAAAAGATATTAGAAACCTCAAAACATGAAAATTACTGTAAGGTTTATAACAGAGAGGAAGTAAGGACATCTCATGTCAAAATAAATACAGGATGATAATATCCAGACACATTTTAACATGAAAAATTCATCCTCTGCTGACTATACTTTCAATAAAAGTAAACATGTCTCGGTTGGTGTGAGTGATTCCTTCCTAAGAGTTTAAATCACAACCAACCAGCTACTCTGAGCCACCAGTAATTCACACTCATGGTGCAAAATCCTTAGCAGAGTGTCCTCTGTTTGCACATTCAATTCGAGACATATATACAACTATTCAAAATAAACAAACAGTAATGCTAATTTTCCTTTAGCATGCCAGCTACAAAAATATAATTCACATTTAGTTAAAGGTTTGCAGCATGTGTGGAGATATTATTTTGTCCACTGCAGTTTAGCTGTCTTACATCGGCTAAGGACTTCTTTAAACATCTCTTAGAATTTTTTTTTTTTTTTTTTTACTTTACTTTAGTATATAATTACATTCCAAAGTGCAAAAACAGCAGCAATAGCAGTATTACTTAGTAACACTAACATAAACTGTTCTCTCATTCTTGTACAAATCCCCATTTAACATTTTTTATTTTTTGTGTTTGTTGATTACTTGTTTTAAAGAATATAAAATATCTTAAAAAAAACAAGTTAAGACAAGAGATGATTTAATGACTACAAAAAGATTATTGTATTTTAAAAGTGACTCACCAGCACTCCCTTAATCCAACCAAACTTGACCACTCCTTTAGACTCAGCTGCTTCTTTAGCAGCAGCCTCCTCAGCTGGGGTCAGCTCATCACCATTGGCAAATCCATCCTCAAAAGGCTCCTAAAAAAAAGCAATTAAAAAAAAAAATCATGTTTATATATATATATATATACATTCCCTGATTTAATGCTGCACCATTGAGCATTCTTACTGAAACAAATCAGACACACTTAAACTGTTAAGTGACCAACAGGTGCAAGTTGTTCTGGCTACATGCTAAATGCTGAAACATGCATGATGAATCCATTAGCTTCTAGGTTTGCTACATTGCTTATTAACCTCTACCTTCAGAGGAGCGTGTGAGGTCTTTCTGCTGTTTCTGCTCATTTTCGTCACAGCTTGAACTGAGCTGGAAATAAGCCTATTTCTGCTGAAAATGTTTACAAAGCATAACAAGCACAGTAAAATGAAGAGGCTAAGTGCACTGGTTCATTAGCACTGATAATGGTCTAGCGAAGAAATTCAACTAACTGGGAAGATTATTTTGCAATGCTCGCTGAATGAAGTTTAGAAAAGTGATTCACTTTACTACAACTATACAAAGGGACATCAACAACCACTGCACTGAGTAGCATCATTACTAACATGCACTGCAAGGTGTATTATATCTGCGCATCTCTCATTATTTTGTTATGTATTATGTCTTTGTGCCAGTAGCTGTGGAGTTTATGTTGTTTTTATATTTCTGTGCTGTCTACTTTGAAAAGGTTTTGTGCTGTTAAAGTGGCAGTTATTTCATTCCTGTAGTTTAATATTGCTTATAGGTTGATGTGGGTCATTGGTTGTAGCTTTGTATTTACTGTTAATCTTTTGTGTTTGACTGTTTGAGCTTTAGTAATTAATGATCACTCATATGTACAAGCTCCAAAATCTGTCTATACAATTTAAATTTATAATTAACTTGGGTTTGGTTATGCTGGCTCAGTGGCCTGATGATACACTGTCATGTCTAATGTAGTGAATTGGTTTAAATGCAATTTTTAAGGAAATTACATGTTTCAGGGTAAAATTCATATTTTTTTTTGCAAATTGTGACTGTGCGTCTTAATAACAAGTCCAAAAGCCAGCCAGATCAGAACCAAATTTGAAAAAATAAACATAAAGTATTTATTTCATTGGGCTGTGATCAAACTGGATCAAGACTGAACTATAAACACAAACAAGTTCATTTGAATTGATGTGACGACAAGACAACCCCTGATGAGAACACTGGCTTCATTTGAAGGTAGGCCAACCAGAATTCTACCTGAGAAGGTGAGGGTTTAAAATGACGAATTTACCTTCTTTTGAGTCAATTTTAACTTTATCAATAATTTGCTGGTTTTCTAACTTAAGCATGTTCAACAAAAAAGGCTGAGAAGCATTGTTGAACTTTGCCAAAAGACCATTTGCACTAACTTGAACATTCTTAGCCATGTTTTTCAAGTTGGAGCCACTCAAAGGGTAAAGGCCATACTAGCACACCCTCAATACCCTCTTCAAGCTGAATTTGGACTCCTGCCATCAGAGAAAATACACTTTCACTAGGGAAGGTCAGATCAAACAGATATTTGAGATCAATTGTTCCATCAGCTGTTGGTTTCTTAAACAAGGTGTAGGTCTTAGTATTTCCCCAGCCATCACACTGGCGCAGTGGCAACCATGGTATGTCTACTGGATTTACTATACATGTAGCAAGAAAATTGTTTTTTCAGGGTTCAAATGTCACCGTGGCAGAATAAAGACTGCTCTGTTATGTTCAATATACTGACCTGTAAGTAAAATTCTGTCTTAAAACCAGTCTTTTGTACTTATTCTTAAGTTGTCTCAAGATTTCTTCCCTCCCCTTGCCAAGATCATTGTACATGGAAGAGTGTCAGACAAAAATAAGCTTAACGGCATGACTCTGGAACATCTCTGATATCAGCTAAACAAAGGCTAGTCATAACTCTAGTTTTCATAGCATAACATAATATGAAAATAAAGCTCCTTTCACACGTTCACCATCAACCTTAAATTTTACGGGCATCTATCAACAGAGCTGTTTGTGTGTGTTATCCTCCCTGTGTGGGGGTTTCCTCTGAGAGCTCAGTCACTCAATTGTAAAGTTAGTTTTAAAGGCCTCTCCTCTTTTTTTTTAAGTGATCTCTCAGTGTTTTTTTCTCTGTGTGAACAAAATATCTGAAACATTTGGCACCATCTTAAACCTGCCAAACTAAAGTCAGTTTAGCACACAATTGAACCCATGTGTATATAGAACTGGACAATTTCTGGGGAAGTCACAGTGGGTCAAGTGGGTCTTTTGGTGGTCTCACACTGCTGCAGGACACAGACCCAAAACAGTGCGTTTTTTTTTCCCCCTCTGGTCTCTGGTGGGGTCTAAAGGCATGAAGTGCAGCTGCTTCATACCTTTTTCTGCTTCCCTATATGTTGCTTTTCACTCCTAATGAGCTATTGTGAATATGTCGAAATAGATTTTGTATTGAAAACACAATAACATCAAAGTCCCTATTAAGTCTGCATACCATTGTCAATGTGCGGTAAACAAAACATGTCATGCCTCCTGCTCACAAAAACCAGACCGACTCAATTTTATTATAGACTATATAATGACTATATTTCCATTAAAAGTTGCTTGTGGAATTTCAGTCCTCTATTAGGGAAAAAGTTACCTGTCCTGATTGATCAAACTCTAAGGTATTGTGAAAAGTCTGATGTCATAGAGATAGTCTCTCTTCAAAGACAGTCATGATGCCAACATTTCTTAAGATTATGATAACCAAAAAACTATGTATGACATAAAATAAAATCAAATAAGAAGATTGTGAGAGAATTTTTTTAAGCAGTCATTTTTAGTAGTAATATCCATATTTGGCAAGTGACTTGTGAAAAAATGCTATAGGAACATCTCTGCAAAAAGGTACTGAGTTTCAACCCCAAGCTCACAATGACAACCAAGTTTGTTTTGACTTGAGAGATTTAATTAAAACAGTCATGAATTTCTGAACTGTTTGCATGGTTAAGACGACAATGCCACATGATTCAAGGCTTCGTACCACATGGTACAGGGTAAGCTGAAACTAAGTTTGCCTTTCAAAGATGATTAAATCTGCTTCTGGCACAAATTATTGAAACAGCTGGGCAATTAGACATTATATTCTTAGCAAAGAGTGATAACAGGTTGTGCCGCTGATGTTATTACACAACACTGAAATTAAGGCCTGCTGCCCTTGTGTTGCATTAGCTACAATGTCAACCAGGAAGCATCTGCTGATTTGTTGCAGCCAGTCATACTTGTTGTCAATTTCAGCCTGACTGTCCCTTCAGTTTTTTAATGTGCTACTAGTTTCATAATGTGCTACTCTAGTATGTGTTTTGTTTTTCTTCTTAAAATTATTGCAAAAATGCCTTAACACATTTATAAGGCCTGTCTCCTTTGTCTGGTTTATCTTGTTTATAATGATAGTGAAACTCACAAATGTGGAAATTCTGGCTTCTCCACATTATGTTTATTTTTTATGATCATCTTTACACATTGTAGAAGAGGGGAAAAGAAACACTTAAATTTGATAAAGAGTTTTGATAGTTTTGTCCACACATGCCCATCCAAGTAATATTCAAGGAGTTTGGTTCCCAATGCTTGTGTCTCTAATCTATATCAGATAATACATTTGTTGAGCTACTTCTAGGAGCCATTTGTAGATCAGCTGGATATAATAAAAAGCATCCCACTGTTCGCATGAGTGACATGAAAACCTGAATGAGGTTGTTTTGCCTCTGAGAGGACATCAAAATCTTTCTGCCACAGTAGTTCCACACTACATAGATCTTAATGATGAGAGCACACTACAAAACACTATCATTCAGGTAGTAGGTGGAAGCCACATAACACTGAAAAAAATTGATTAATATCTGGTATAAGACATTAGCTTTTAAAGTCAGCCCTAACTTTCCTCATCAGTTTGCTACTCTAGTGCGACACCAGTTCTAACCTTAACTTTAGAATTCTATCGAGAGTCATTGAGACACACTCTCATTGCTAAATGCTTTGCACAGAGAACAGAGCAGATGACACAGGATGAGTTAGTGAACATTATCTACATGGCTGAAGCAACACAAAGGCTGGCTTTGCAAAACAATGACAAAACATCGAGAGCTTAGCATGGCAGCACAAACTGTACCATGAAACGCTTCAAAGGGCATAGTCACAAAAAAGAAAACCTAATGTTGCAATTAGATTTTAGTTATGAGATTAAAAATTAAATTTGTACAAGAGTCTACAAGTCATATGGTTTTTTAAGAGACTTTTAAAAACCCACAAAAGATTCTACATGACTTGAAATGCAAAATATTCAAGACTTACAACGTTTTGTTTCCAGAAAACACTGACATGTTCAGCTAATTAAATGCTAGTTAATAATTCCTCCCATATTAATTAAAAATGATGCCACACACGCTCATTTAGAGCAAAAAGTTTGTAGACTCTGTCCTTAAAACATGTTTTCAAGGTTTGTGATGATATGAAGAATTGAAATCAGGTAGTTTATGTAAGACAGGGTTCCTTGGGGACCAGCTAACTTTCATTGGTAAGTGTTAAGTATTAGTCTACAACAACAAAGCATGTAGTGTATGTAGTGCTTAAGAGCTTAGTCCATTAACTACTTAATGGACAGAAAATGTGTCAGCATCAATTGTGCTGAATTAGTTGCTTATGCAAAATGACCGAGCATTCTTTGGTTTCGATGGTAAAAGAATTTGTACACTGAATATGTTCGGGGTTCTGACTGTTGCCCCTATGTCTGTTAGCATGGCCTGTTGGGCTTTTTTCTGTTTGTTAGTAATATTTTAACAGCACTGTCTGTCACGCTACATCGCAATGGTGAGCATTTTTTGAACTAAGCGGATGCTAATGGATACTAGAGTACCTATTTCAGGCTGCCCCTCTCTGTGACTCTTCCCGTGATTAAGAGGAATGATCAGATGTCCACTGCCTCAGACATCTCACCATTGTTTGGAAAAACCTCCCACCACTCAGTTCATTATTCTTTTAGTGCACTGAAACTCTCCCAGAGTTGGATTCCCTGCTGCCCACTGAGGACTGTTGATGGAACCTAAATGGCCTGGCCTCACACTGTACAGATTTTTGTTTTGGAATTGTTTCAAATTACTATTTGATTCTGGCATGAGTGTAAAAGACTTGCTGAGTGAGGAACCTGCAAACAGTAAGAGGCTTTGTTGGTCAGCAGGGTATCTGTGAATGGACTCAGACAGAGGGGCAGATGGGGGAATACTGAGTTTGGCATGGAAGGGAATACATGTTAGGTATTGGAAGCTGGGATAGGTCCGTAATGTTTGCAGTATTTATCCATAAAATTGTGTATTATATGAAGTGGAGACTTGAAGACTTGAAGGCAAGATATGAGACAGGCATATTCAGGCTATGATATTTTTGAAGATAATTTCTAAATCCTGTGGTATCTTTGCTCATGCAATGCAAATTTCATGTCATGTTCCAACATTAAATCATCCAGGCTAAAAAACAATACATTTCAATTTTATATGCTAAACTTACTCAGCTTCTTTCAGCCAACAAAAAGTCTACTTATTTTAACCTGTCCTCCAAAACTGTTCATCTTCAAGTTTGACCTTTCTATATACTTTTTTGTACAGTTGGTGTATGCACTGTCTTTTTTTAATGGTACTTATGCTCTTAGCTTTGTGCATTAAAAGAAGTGTTCTCCGCTATATATCTGACCATAAGAACAAAAAACAATCCTCATTTGATTGAATACACTATTATGTAACATGAAACAAAAAGAAATGTCTTATGTGAATTTGGCTCCCCCTTTTTGCTCCTATTTCCTGTTAACTTCTATTTTTCCATCACATGTGCTTTTGTTTACATGTGTACAGAAGTAGGACACCTAGACAATTTAATTTTGCAATTGAATGCAAATTGACCAGAATGTGGGCACATCCTGCCATACGGCTTGCATGTGTACACACAAGCACACATGTGGCAGCTTCTTAACACGTATATAAAGGATGCCTGCCAATTTTCCATGATGCTGACCACAAGCTCTCAGGAAGTTGATTTTAGCTCTCTCCCTGCTGAACATGCTGCTTCAATAAACAGAAAGAGAGGCTATGACCATCACATGAAACTGACCTCCAAACATCTTTGACTTTCTTATTAAACAATGTCCCTCTCAACGCCATGTACATTCTCGGCCTGCAGACGTGATATGTTAACTGATGTACACAGACAAAAGCTCTCATTGTCAAAGTGTCTTTAGTTCAAGGTTAATAATTAAGAGCTGGGAACCTTGACTTGACAGGTGATTATAAGGAATAAAAGACACTAACTCGTTAAGACAAAAATTTACTTTACATAGGGAAGAACACATTAAAATGTATGCTGTTTTTATTCTGTACATTTTCATCATATAGTGTAAGATATATTAAGGGCTTTGTAAAAATACTGATATTAGTGTCAATAATATCCAAGTCTGGATCATATACACAATGGGTTTGGTGCCAAACTTAGCCAATTGAGGGTGCCAGCCCAACCAGTGCCAAAATCTTGGTACAAAAGGGTGCGTCTTTAGCATATAGAGGTTAAAAGAAAGCAAAATAACACATAACTTATTGAAGCCACAATAAGTTGGCGCAATGGTGAGCTTGGAGCAGTGAAACTCCATGGAGACAATACATCATTGCAGTACTTTTAGTGTGCTCACAACCTGAGAAAACCCCAAGAGTGGAGAAAATATTGTGACACTCTCTGATTGAGCTGAGGCTGTTAAGGCTCATCTATTCACCTTTTTGCTGATGACACTGTTCTTTATGCTGTCTATCCTATCCCAGATTTAGTACTTCACTTTCAGTGAAGCTTCCTTAGGACCCAAAGGGCCTTCTCCCACCTTAAACTAAACTAACTTAACACCATCAAGACAAAGGTCACGTCTGGTTATGTAGGAAGGGTTCTTTGCTTCTTTCAAATCAGGGTATTACCACCTTTATATGTGTTATTCTAAACTTATCCACTGAATACAGATACTTAGGTATATGGCTAAAAAGAAGAAGTCTTTTTCCCACCATATCAGCAGGTTGCAATCTGAGGTCAAACTAGATTTTTTTCTCTTTTATAAAATACACACAACCCTCACTATTTCTACTAAATATATTCTTGTTCAAATGAACATTCTTTCTACATTCAACTTTGGTGGTGTTCTTCACAGGCACTCAAGGACACACACTCCTGAAGCTTTGTGTTTTGCTATCTGCTTTGTGTTTTTTAACAACTCTTTATCACTGTGCTCTCTTTTCCTCTGTCAGTGGGCCTTTTTTACACTCCTGAGGTAACATTCTTTGTTTCATGCCTATCTACTAAGCTCTGGTCTGTGCCCCTCCCCTTCCTTATGTCACTCTGCTGACCTTGATCTCAAATTAGGTCAAAGTTTATTTAAATGGACACATTTATTCAATCACAGACAAAGAAAGTGCTTTACAAGCTTAAAATACATTGTACAGTATTTAACAAGTATGAAGATGTGAATTAAAAAACTTGAACAGTATATAACATAAAAAGCAAATGTATATTTAAAATCAATAAAATTATCATTACTAATAAAATCATGATAAATTTGTGCTGTTTGGATTACACATAGCATGGTGGATTATTTTTGACAGTTTTTTGAAAATATTTCTTTTTTTTTCTTTCAAAATACCAATTCTAACCATTTGTGACAGCTCTACTGAGTTTGTTGTTCTGGACTGTGGGGGGGGGGTTAAATTTGAGAAGGTGATATCCACATTCACTCTCATACTGTGACTGTCCCCTACGTGAAAGCAGTGTATGTGCTTTGTGAAGTGCTGATCTTAGCAGTACTGGGAGAGGACAGTCGATCTGTCGTGCAGTGTGAAATGTTGAGGAGCAAGGACTGTAGGCAACGGGGAATGTAAATGTTAAGGTCGTTACTGTTGTGTTCCTCCAAGAAAACAAAAGTCCACTGTTAAGAGAAAACAAGGGAAGAAAAATTACATGAGCTATAGTAGCCCAAATTTTATACCTGTTCATTTCAATGTATGACCATGGCTTTAGAGAGATCCTTAACAGGTAAACGGCTGTATGTAAAAGTTTGTAAAGTCTTTTGATACCACGCTTAATGGTAATTCTACACTTTCAATAAAATGAACTGATCAGTTGATAAATCTTTGGTTTTAATGTTTACTTCGGTTTTGTTAAATATTTTCCTGATGTTCAATCCCATTGTTTTATTTAGAGTTCACATTTTAAAAAGTTATGCTATTCATAAAAACTGCCCAAAAAGATCTCAACATTTTCAGAGAAAACACAGAAAAGAGGTACAATATTATGTATGGCTCTACAGTAAATTTTTTGAACAGCTGCACTGAAAATTGTATTTTTGAAGTTTGTTGTATTTTTATCGGCAAACAAATGCCATTATTTTCCATAACCATATTTATTAAAAACTCTTATCTTAGGAAAAAGTCTTACTGTAACCCTGTTTTTGTCAACTCCAGAAATGCTTTAGAGTTACATGACCCACTGAAAACTGTAAGTGCCTCCAAGTTATTCCCTTGTACTACTTTCCTATTTTCAAAACCAGAGTCCTACCAGTCAGTGTCACAGTTTGAGGGACAGAAATGTAAATTTGTTTTGGTTGGAATGTATGCATACCCTATAAGGTCTTTAAGAGGAATTAAGTACCAGGGTCTGGTTATGGTAACATTTTCTAGGTTAATCATACTGGCTTAATGTTTTCTTTACATTACATTAAATCTTCAAGTTTTTTACATTTTTCACTAGTCCAATTAGGATGGTAAAATCTTGCATTCACTGTCCTAGTGTTTTTCTACAGGCTTAAGGCCAGCAGGTAACCATTACTGTTGAACCTTGACATGTCTGGTTTAGTCAATACAACCACAGTGTTTGCAAATTGGAGCACATCAACAGGCTAATCTGTTTCCACTGCTTCAAACATTACTAAGCTCCTCCCACTTGCTCCATTCGAAGCACTAGTAACATGCAAAAGTAGAGATATGAACAGTTTTAAATGACTTTGATTTAAATGATTTTCCAGCCTAACAGGTCATGAAATGTTAGAAAAATGCCTGAAGAATATGTAATCGAATGCATATTTAAAGCCATTACAGACATGCTATTAGAAAGAGTTTGTTTGTGATGGCAATTCTCCATTTGAGTATTATAATGCCTTAGGAGAAGATAACAACAAATTGATAAATGAGTAGAAAGCAACATTAACTTATGCATTGGTTTTTTTGCAGTACCAAAAATGGTGTACCAAAGGCGAACTGTGACTTGTGTGCACCACTGCACCTCTAGTTTGAGGCAATTTAGAAAAGGTGTCACAATTACAGCATTTTATCCACCAGCAAGAACTGACAAGGTGACTCCTCCACTGTAAAATGTCCTGCATGTTATGTAACTGGGTCACAACAAAAGAAATAACACAACGGACAGTAAAGATTCAACAGAGACCAGGTGCCATAAAAGTGTTTCCCCTGTCATTCAATAAAAGGGGACAGCACAGTAACCTGAGCTGGGGTCAAAGACTTATGTTCAGCACAACACCAAAATCCAAAATGAGTGAATGTCAACTTCTAAATATTACTTTTAGAATATTACTCATGTAGTTAATTACAGTCAAAGTTTTATGTAATATTTACTTAACCATCAAAACACCCTCACTTCTGCGCTGCTTTGCGTCCATCCCCAACAAGTAACTGAAGGAAAACACGGCACAGATAAGTTGATAGGTTGGTAAAAGACAAGCAATCAACCAAATTTGGCAGAAACAAATTAAACACATCATAACATTGATCTACTGTCTCGCACTATTGTCCCATTGGTTTTGTCTAAATAAACCATTATTTATTTAATGATGTAGAAATATAGTTTTAGCTAACTTTCGTACAACTCAAATTCTGCTTAGGCATTCTTTCCACTCCATATTACAACTTCAACATATTTTACTAGCAAAAAAGAAAAACAGCAATTACAGATAAACTAAAAACTCAGTTGTGAGGCAAGAGGGGAATATCTTAACTTCCATTTGCTCCCACTTTAAGTACCGTGCTTGGGAGCTGGTAAAAACGGTCTCAGGAGATGGTTGGGGTCGTGCTATTTCTAACATCAAGCTGAATGTGACGCACTAGGATACGGGAATAAGAAGGAAGTCAGGACTCTGGCGGAAAAAAGCACACAGTCACTCACACACACACACACATTCACACACACACACGGGTTTATGAGCAGCTGCCAAACAGTTTGTGTGTGTGTGTGTGTGTATGTTTACAACTGCAAGGCTTAGCCTTGGCTGATGCTGAGACAAAAGGAGTCCCTTTAATGTCAAAGGCTGCATCAGAAGCCCAGGGCGTCCTTCGCTTCCTGTTTCTGTGTACAATCTGTGCAGCTAACAAAGAAATGAGAGCAGAGTAGAAACAGGGGGAGGGGAAAGACTCACTTAAAAAATAAAAAGAGGAGTTGTAACACTTAAACAGAGGTTCCATTGTGTAAGTTCACAACATCTCCTGTAAAGAGCAGCAAACTCAACATGTGTACCTCACTCTTTGCTTAGCAACATGTACTCAGAGCAGAGCAGGTGGCACCTTGTTTTCTCATTTTTGCAAATATAGATGCTTCATGCAGATAAAGGATGCCATTACCAGATCAGGATATTTGGGTAAGCAGTATTAGCTGATACTGATCACCAATCATGGTTCTATTTTTAGTCCTCTAGTGCCACTAATCATGTAGTATTTTTGACTAAAAACAACTTCGACATTGAATATTGAGTCCTAAAATTAAGCAAAATCAAATGTTTGTTTCCTAAACTTTATGGCATTTTGTCAATAGTGGCAAAATAAAAACTTTTTTTTTATTTATTTAAAGCTACTTCAATATAAAGCTGCTAGACCACAACTTCAACTGCATAGTTATGGGTTGGCTTCTTTTCCTTCGATGCTGCACCAAATTGTCACATCAACCCAGATTACGCACTCATATCAAATGATACCCAATCTCTTTGATATGAGCGTGTAATCTTCCAATAACTTTTGCTAACAGAGGTTACACAGCCCAAAGTTTCAACAAGTACAGTTTCATTAAACAGAGGAAGCCAGAAATTTCAAATGTAAAAAAAAATGTCAAATTTCAAACATCTCTCTTTAAACATCCCTAGTGCAAACTTTTGTCTCTCTCTTCTGGCAGTGAGTGTGATTACATAAAAAGCACTCTATTGATTCTGTTGCTCCCCTGTTTAGCTTTGGAAAACCAGTCAATGGTGGCTGACGTAAAATGTATCACTACCCATGTTTAAATGCTGTCTGAACACAAGTAGTCTTTTATCAATACATGAACAACATAACCCCATTAAGTAAAAATTACTCAACTACTAATACGAGTAAGTTTGCAAGTATGTATAAAATAGAGATGTACAATAGATGGTAGAGAACTTTTCTTTTTTAATCACCCTTATAACTTGTATTTTATACACATCCGAGGGTTTGAAGGGTCAGATGTGGGATTTAATATATCTTTGTGCTAACTTAACCACATCTAACAACATCATGACATCCCTAACCCTATCAAAACTGCAAGCCCAGATTAACTTGGGAGCAATTAGCTTCAACCTCCACTGAATACTGAATAAAATTTACACCATTTGCAAATTGGATATACATGGACTTTGCACTCTTGTTTCGACAAAAATAGCCATTTCAAGATATGTACTTGTGGTCAAGGAAGCTATGTTGGGCATTTCCTCCTTTTTAAGTATTTTTCTGGGCTTTTGCCTTTATTCAGACAGGACAGCTGGATAATAGACAGGAAATCGGGGGAGGGAGAGGGGAATGACACACAGCAAGGGCTTCCGGGTGTAATCGAACCCGGGCCCACTGCAGCAAAGACACATAGCCCCTGGACATGGGATAGCCACTCTACTGACTGAGCTATATAGCACCCCTCCCCTGTTTTTCTTGCATATAAACATCTATACAATAAATTGCCTGTGCCACCTTACACTATATTTTAGCTTTACATATCCAGCAATTTTCACTTTTGTCCACTATAAGGTAAAACAGCTGGCATATGAACTGAACAATGTATGCATGGGCAACAAGAGCACCCCAAAAAAATGGGTGTTTTTCCGCAAAACAACTGAGAGGTCACCGTCAAACTAAGGTCTATGTTTACATTTCTTAAAAAACCCTCAATTACTCAATAAGTTAGGATCGTGCTAAAAACATGCATGTTGTCCCTGCTCAGACAAAATAAAGCTGCGACGCTGGACACACAGAGAGTGGCATCAATATTTAAGCAACATATTTATGCTTGGCCGCTCCGGACTGAATATATCTGCCCTGTCACATACAGCACACTGCCAATCAAAGGTTCAATACGCTAGGACAGCGAGACATTCCTGCCTGTCCTTACTGATGCCCCATTCCAAATACACCCCAATTTATTCTTGCTGAGCTCACCATGACTGCCTTTATCAGGTTACACGAGGAACCCAAAGGGTTCAGCAATGATTGGGGAAATACAGCAGAACTGAGAACACAATGACTGACTCATTGATTGCTGTACAAAGTCCATGGGCAACAGTCAATTGGTACAGTGGAATTTCCATTTCACATTTCGATCTGTGCAAGTAGAACAGAGAGGGAAAAACTCTTGACCATTAGACACGATACAGTAGAAGCACCACAGTTACCATGACCTTCAAACCACCACAAACACCCTGAATTTCAACGTCCAAAAGCTTTTTTCCAGATATTGAGTCAAACCGTGCTGTCTCTACAATGTGAGCCAGCCACAGCAGCTAATTAAATCCTGTTGGTCAGTTGATCCAGTGTATCTGCTGGGCAGGATTAATTTTGTGGTGATGAAACAAACGTGACTCCTGATGCTGTTCAACATAGTTGCCATTAAGATGTGATATAATCTGACGAGAGAAAACAATAGAAGCCCTCTTTCAGCCACACAACCTTGAGAAAATATGAGACAAGCTTTTCATCAGAAACTACTTGATGGCTAGATACAGGCACAGCTCTTCAGCTGCTTCAGAGATTGAGGGAAGGGAGATTGCATTTTCAACATTTTTTCTTTGCTAGCAAACTGAGTGGAGGAAATGATTTTTGACAAATATATACTGCTGATATTGAGAGGCATACTAGACAAATTTTAGGTCTTAACATTTAAAGATCAAACCTGTTCCAGGAAGCAGGGTCAGGGCTCCAGACTATCTTTGACTAGGAGCACCGTAGCCTCTTACTGAAAATAAAGGGCTACAGTGCACAAGCACACATTTTAGGGGCACACCTAAGATTGACCTGCTATAAGGTGACCAGATTTCTGAAATGAAAATTTAGGAACTTTCCCAGTTGAGCAGTTAATATACCATTAAAATACTATCTATTAAAAAACAAATAAGAGGAGACAGCTGCAGTTTTATGTGTTTTAACAAAGGTAAGAGTTGCTGAGACAGTGGACTTGCTCCTTCAGTTTTTCAACACAGGAAAAAACATCCACAAGTTTGCAGGTCACATACGTGCCAGTAGTTGTAAAAAATACTTGTAATGGCTCAGAAAATGGTCGCAAATAGCGACCATTTGGTCAAGTAAGTTGAAGCTTACCCAGAAAACATTTCAATTTGTGATAAATGTATAAACTTAATAATAAAAGAGGCTCAGACTGGAACATCTTACAAACCTAGTCTCGGCTGTCTGTTACTGCTCTCAATGCAGCAACAACATGTGCAATCCATTTGGTGTTACATCACATCCTGTGCATTGATGGGCTTTATGGCCATTTCAAGTAGAAACAATATGGCTTAGGTTAGTAAATGTCTTTCTAGATTCATATGCAAGTCTCCATGTATGGCACCACATAGACCAAATAGAGCCCTAGAAATGCATGGGTTTTTGAGGTTAAATCCTATGCTGATATTCAGCATTTGAAAATTCTGAATATCAGGCTACCACAGATTTTGACTAGGGTCCGATGAATACTTACAACTACGCAAAAAGACCTCTAACCCTTGGGCATGTAGCTGATCTTTTTGGTTCAGGATTAACATGGTATTTCAGAACATATTGTAACAGTTTTGTATAAATTAAAGATAATTAAGTGGAAAGAAGGTTAGGATTATTCAAAGAGATGTGTGCCGCACACATTCTTTAATCTGATTCATATCTGACTCTGGAATGTTAACAGGGTGTTCCAAACGATGGCCTTTCCTTGAACAGCCTGATATTAAAGCTCAATCGTTTGTTAAACTGAAAACAAGATGAGTTAAAACATTTCTACTTGCTTAACCTCTTAAAAAATGCCTTGATTTACTAGCAACTTTAAGTTTTCAGGATGGCTTGGATTCTTGACAGAGGGCTTATAATTACATTTTAAAAATTATCCCAACATACTGGCAACAAAAGCTTATGGCTGAACAGAAACCAGCACTCATGACATGTTGATAAAAGTATTGGTCTTGTGCATTTTATCACTTCCTTTCTTATGTTTAAAGCCATGTCTTTGGTTGTCCCCATACAGATTTGAAATTGGCAGACTAAATAAAGCAAACCACTCATGGACGTTATTAAAAAAGCGTCATCAGAAGTCAAAATGGTGATATATGGAAGGATTATATACCAGTTACAGGCATTTATCATCACTGCGTGAGCAGTTACCACTTTGATAAGCAACTTCATGAAACAACTCAATGTGCTTCTTTTCCACTTTTTTATAACCGTTTTAGAGGACTTGTCTCATATGTTGGCATAAAGAATATTCAAAGTCTAAAGTTCAAACCTGACCTAACCTTCAATGGTTAGAAATAAATGGAAAATGGTTATCAGGTGAATCATGTAGAGATCATTTCTCCACAAACTGTCTCTTATTGGTCAAGGTCAGATTCTTTTTGACAGGGGAGAAGCAAAAACCTATTATTGTAAATACGCCAGAATTTATACTGGTGAGTTAGTTCAAATTTTTTTTTCTTTTATTTATATGTGCACTGGCTGAACTTGTGCCATTGCAAAGCATGAAACAAGCTACTTTGTTTAATGCTCCAGTCAAAGACTGCTGCCTGCACTGGAATCTGAACCATGTGGAATCAAACTATCATGTGACCACTAACGCAGTAAAGTGATGTTGGACAGGACCAGACCAGGGCCCTGTCTTGTGCTTGGTACAAAGTGGCGCATGGCTGTGTGCAAGTGTAATTGCTAGTTTCTGACCAATGTAGTTGTCATTTTCATGCCCAGCGGCCAAGTTGTGTAAATAGAAAGCGTACTTGCGCCGCTCTGTGCGCCCACAGGCATGTTGGTGGTAAAATGAGTTGTGGTCTAGCACATTGATGGTGCACTGCTATCTTGAGGCAGCAGAAAGCATCTGCACCATAGACCAACAAAAAGCTGGAAACAATAAAATAAAATGAAGTGAAAATAAAAAATTATTAAAACTTTAATAAGCCCATTCAGTAATTCCCTTTGCCATAAATGACGTGACTGAATGGTCCACTTAACTGCCTCCCTACCTATGAACAACCAATTGATCTGGATTGGTATATCAGTTAAGTTTTTATATAATTAAATCATTGATGCAAAGTAAAAGCCACAATCAAAATCTTTGAGTTTCGCCTTTATTTTGAAATTATCATGGCTTGTTAGTTCCATTGTGCAAGTGCCAGCAAGCAGTCAAGAAAAGGAAACAAGAAAATTTATGCCCCTCTCAAGATTAAATCAGCAGTGAGAAAAAATTTCTGGGAATAGATGGGCCAAGAGACAATGAACATGTCATAAGCAAACAATGCCTTCCTGAGAAATTTACTCAGGAAACAAGCCAAACCTGGACAGGTATCTGGCTCTCCTGTCTACTACTGAGAATTATTAGCTTATGTTTGTGACAGCTTCTCTTTTTTTTTTTTGTTTATATAATTGTGGCGTTTATCAAAGCAGCTTTTTGTGAATTATTTAAAGAACTCCTCTTGTTATCACTATGTTCTGCACAATATGTGTTTTGGGGGAGTGGCCTTTAACTGAGGCCTGAATGGAGGGGGCGAGATTTATTGGTTGGATACTGTAAGAAAAAATTTTGCTTACTCTTGCTTTCATTTCCAATTGTTACCAGCCTAAGCTTTGACATATTTTTTCTTAACATCCAAGGAAACCTCTCTTTTTTCACTAGTTTTCCGTTCCTGATAAAAATCAACTAGCAAAGACCTTACCTAAGTTATGTAATCCATTACAGTGAACATGAAACCTGTTTGCTCTGTTTTTTGGCAGGGTAGTACAAAATGTTCAAATCTTGTTGCTCTAACTATAACACAGAAAGCACAACAAAATAAGACATGATGTTGCTGTTAACATCACTAAACAACAATAAATACTGACTTTGGTGATACTGAATCATACTTAAGAAAAAAAGAAGCTGCTAACAAGTGACTGCAAGAGACCACAGAGGTCATCAAGGATAATAAATATCATCCTGCAAAGTGTAATGTAGTAGGAAACTGAGTGGCGGCGAATTTAAAAAAAACATGCAACTGTGGTGTTGCTCATTTTTAGCCTTAGATTACTTTTTATTTCTGGGGATTCAGCAATGATAAACTCCCCTGCCCCACACACACTGTAGAGAGGCAAAACAACTACCCCCAGTTACCTAGCCAGTGACTAAGTTCAACCAGTTGGACCCTTTGATTGACACTTTTTGATAATGGCACTGAATGATGTCTGTGCTCAGGCCAAAGGAAACAAAAATGTCCACTTTTGCAGACACAGCAGCATAACCCACTGTACTTTTTTAACTACAGGGCACAAACATGAAAAATGTGCATGTCTAATTGTAAAATGTTGCAGAGACAAATCAGAGACTTTGCTCATCTTTTAACACAAGCAGCTTTACAAGAACTTCAAAATACTGTTAAATGGCAAAATGGTGATTGCAATTAGATAATTTGTAATTAAACAATTAGTAAACAGCAAAAGGAATCTGACCTGGCATTCCATACCAACTTGTAGTACTTTTTGTACTTTCAGGTTTTGTAACGCTGTGCTGCAAAAAGTATTGAAGTTGAACCACCCACCCTTCATTCAGCATGCAAGGAACACATTTTATCAGTTATTAGGAGCTGATTCTTTGCTAAGCTCAGTAAAACAGGTCTCAAAGCCACCTCCACACTATACACTCAATTAACATACTTTTCAATCTTCCAGTTTCACTCCCAGTATAAACAAATAGAAAAAAGTGTCTAAGAGCTCTAATAATGTTGCAAAATCCCTCAGGTGACAGCACTGTCAGGTGAATCTCTGATGAATATCCATTTTCACTAAATACCTATTGAACACAAACGTTGATACCAATAATTATGCAGTTTCTAAATTAATAAGTAACAATAAATGTCAGATGTTTTGTCCTAAAGTCTGAAAAATCTATTTTAGCTACAACTTCCTTTAATAGCCATGTTAAGGATTAGAAAAAACATAGAGATTTATTAAATTTTATAATATTTTTTTATAATGATAAATGTATGTTTTTGTCATTAATGTCTGGCATTCTGCATTTCATTTAACAACCTTGTGTTGAGAAATGACAAATGATCCCGAAACTTGATTTCTAATATCAATTTATAAAGATGTCTTGATTATGTAAAATAATAAAAATACATAACAGATATATAAACAATACAGTAAATTTGTAGATTGAATGTGCTTTTTTAAATGGCATCTTCCTTAGTCAACTAGTATTAGTTAAGCTTGTCTTTACACTTTTTTAATTCTATCTGACTTAATTACTGAATACTTAAAAGAACAAAGTAAGCAGCCTCATCAAAAATGCTCCATTAATAAAAGTTCTTACCCAGATTTGTTGTTAGTTCTTAATATTATCTGCTTGAGCTACAGTACAAAAAAGTTAGAAAAAATGCTCTTGGGGATATAAAGTTAAAAAAGGGCCACCACAGAATGTGTACCGCATTTCATGAATGTCTTCTATTTAAAGCCTAGATATTTACAGTACAGACTTTGGAGTAGCTGTCTATTCTAGAGTGAGTAACACGTTCAAATTTACCATAGCTATAATGTACAAGCCAGCCTAGTGCTGCCAAGGAGTCACTCTAAAATTTATAAAACAATACCTTACTATTATAGGCCACTTGGAGTCAGATAAATAACATTCAGTTCACTGCACTCCGTAAGAACAGACTTTCTGAAATCATTTTCAAGAGCTGTCATCAGTCACATGGAACTGTGACCCAAGTGTCCTTCCAGCCAGCTGATTTCACTGAAAATGACATCCACAGGGGAGGAACTGATCAGTCTAGCTGGCTGCTCTTGAGCTTGCCTGGAAGGAAACATTTGCATCATGGTACACAATTGAAAGTTCAGTGATGCCACACTGACCATCTAACAAATAAAATTTGAAAATAATGTGGGTAAAAATGCCTTTGCTTTGTATCCAAGATTTGGGGTTGGGCTCAGTCTATGGTCAAATCTACTTTAAACTACAGAACCTAATCTTAACTGATTTAACTGACTTCAGGTAGCCAGATGATAACTCCTGATATGGGAATATTTTCATATCTTTCATTTAATATTCATTATGCTGCCATACACTCCAGTACTTCTATAGGAAGGTTTAAACTAGAAATCATTCTTGTACCTACAATACACGGTATGAATTTGACCTCTATGTGGAAAGTGCTTTGTGTTTTACTAAAATGTTATACATAGCACCTTCAATGCTACGACATACATAATATTTGAGACAACAGTATTGTCAGACTTTGTGGGATGACTCAGGGATGACCTTTTCCTGTTTCAACATGGCAAAACCCCCACACAAAAAGCCAGTTTTATAAAGAAATGGTTGGGCCTGCACAGAGCCCTGACCCCAACCCCACCCAATGCATTTGGGATGAACTAGAACACAGACCACGAGCAAGACCTTGTTGCCCAACATCAGTGTTAGATCTCACTAAAGCTTGTATGTCTGAATGGAAGAAGTCAGGTTCACTCTCCTTTGGAAGCTTTTCTAGCAGCACTTTAATGCCCATGGTGTCAGACAGTCACATAGGAGTAATGTTCAAGCATCCAAAGACTTTCATTCATATAGTGTACCAGCAAGTGATGGTAAGTACACTGGGTGGAACATTTCAAATAAGAGAAAAACAAGATTTTGATAAGACATTAACCCTACTTTATCACACAAGGCTTTTGTCTTGAGTCTTTTATCAGTCAACACTACAAAAACAAGGTAGCCCCAGTGGGTTAGCTGTGTTCTACAGTACAACCAGCTTCTGTTTCTGTATGAACATGTGCACAGGCTGCCAATGTCTATTCACAACACAGAACTTGGAATGAAATTACAGGGTCTCTAGAATATATGGATGAAAGTGGGATATGAGCACTCGACCTGGACGACCTCTGTTTGGCACGGTGTACATTGATTATTATTACCAAAACATATTACTGTAATAATTTGATATCTAAGATCTACTAATATCTATGAGTGGCGTCATGCCTGTTTCAGACGGTTCTCTCGAACACTTCAGCTGTTGTCGCTTACCTTATCCAGCTCATCGTGCAGCTCGGACAGGGTGGGTCTGATGAGTTTCTCCCCCAGCGGGGCTGCTGTCTGCCGGTAGAAGTCGATGTTGGGCACCGCATCGATGGTGTTGTGGCCAAAAGTCCTAAGGTAATATGTGTTGGTGTGGGTGTCATAGTGATAGTGATGCTGGCCCCCTGTGGATGAATGCAAGCTGGTCTCGCTCATCACCGTGTCACCGTTCTGTAGCCCCTCAGCCGGTGCTGCCTCAGGAGAGGCCGCACTATCAGCTCCGCTCGGATCTGCGAAGTTCACCACCCGAAATCGGCCTTTGTCTTCCTCTCCGCCGACACCTGAATCAGAACCCGGGCAATCTGGAGGAGCGGTGGGAGTTGCCTTATCGCTGGATGGGACGGTGGTGGAGGCGTCAGAGCTCAGGGATTTGTCTTCTGTGGCGCCCGCTGCCTCAGCCACAAGGTCCACCTGGAATCGGCTCTGACTGGGCGTCGGACCGGGCGGCCTCAGTCCCGGATCCGGAGCTAGAAAATCATTTTCCGTCGCGGCGCTCTCTGACGGGGCGGAAGGCGCGGAGGATGGCGCTGACATGGCACAAAACCAGAAATGAGCGTGAAACTGTTCAAAAGAAACCAGTCTATGGGTCTCAAAATAACTGCTAGATGTGTAAAAGCGTGGGAAGTATCCCCTAACAAACGGACAGTAAGCTTCCAATCTACGCTGCTCTGCCTGGTCAGAAAAGGCGCAAGGTAACGTTAAACGTTAAACGTGCTGAGAGCGGTGGCTGCGGGGAATAGCTCGTTAGCTGCCTCGGAACATGAGGCATCGGCTGGAAACTCTTCCCTCTTCCTTTCCGCGGCAGTAAATCCAAAATTCCCCCAAAATTTCTATCTCTCGCTACCCAATAGACTGGATCCTGTCCACCTCTGGTCTTCTGATTGTTCAGCGTAGGATGCTGGCTTCGACCTTGCCGCAGCTCCTCCTAGACACTCAGAGCTCCCCTCGCTGTTATTATACACACTGCAGTAGGCATCATTGAAGGGTGGGCTCTCTCTGACTGGGGCCTCGCGAGATGTCATCGATCGCTCTCCCTTTTTGAATTGGAGGAAAATGTCGCGAGAAGACATCACAATATCTAAACAGTAGGCTGCGTGACGTTATTAGAACTCTGTGAGAGGAAGAGACGAGTGAGAGAGGGGGCGGGGTGAGTCCTCACCAAAAGGCTGACTGTGTGCACTAGTATTAAATTCGTCCGTCTTGAGGCTTTGAGGACTTGCTGGGGTAGATGTGACAAACTTTCGCGAAAGTTATGCCAAAATAGAAATCAGTTCAATTTTATAGATTAATTGCCAAATCCTAACAGAGCCGCAAGTTTAATGTACAGTTCATAAAATCAAGTATAGAAAATCAATTGTTACACAATGCAAAAAATTATAAAATAACATTAAATAAATAAATACCTAAATAAAAATACAAATGATGAGCAAAATTAGCAACTGGGTAGGCCAGCTAGTCTGAGTGACTGCGCTGGAAGAGAGTGAAAATAATGGCTAGTATTAACTGTACTGCACGGACCTCCACCAAGGCCTACTTTCCACTTGTCTATGACATGCAAATCAGCAACAGCAAACAAACATCATGGTCAACCGCTTCTTCTGGTGTATTATGACATTCCAAGAGTTTTCCTTAATATCTTCAACTGAGTTAATTGCAGACAATTCACACTTGGATGTGCGTAAGAGTTGCATGATAGGTCTGTATTTACATTCCATGGCCAGAAGTAGGGAAACCGCAATTTACAATTAGACACAAACTACAAAAACACAAACTACAATTTTGTAGATAGTTGCACCACCACTGTCCCTACTCACTAAATATCTTTTGTGCTAAGTTTGAGCAATTTCATTTCTAAGCTACCCCAAAGGATTAGCAGCATTGCATTCCTACATTTGGCTATGTTTTGTTGTCACCTTTGAACTTTACTACCATTTACGGGATGTTAATACTGTCTGGCCAAATGCACTATCTTGAGTATTAACAAAGGTAAAAAAATCCTGTAGCCTACTCACTTGAGGTTGCATTAGGACGTTTTCTTTTTCATTTTGTCAGTCATAAACATTCTATCATAATAGGTCCACAGTAAACTATTATCCATCTCTTTAATTTTCTCCTGTTATTGATAATGTTGAATGGCCTGTATTATAGCATTTAACTTTTAGAAGAAACCTAAACTCAATAGCATTTAGTGTATAGAGCAAACTAAGACTATGCACGTCCAAGAGAAGATGAGAAGACAACTACTAATAAGAAAAATATTAACAAAAAATGAATTGAATAAAAGGATTACAATTAAAAGGATGAACAAAATCATTTACAAAAATATGTTTGTCTCAATTGACCAGCCTGGTTTATTTGTTTATTTGTTTTCTGAAGGTTGATTTTGTGTTTTACTGCCGCACAGAGTGTTCCAAGCATTCCATTTGGATGCAGGAGCAGATTAATTTTTCTATAATAATTAGAATTCTAGTTGGTCATTGGAGCATAAAAATTGCAGCAAATCATCTGTCAAATCTGCTGGAAAACACATTAAAAATACCTTATGCCCCAAAGTAAGTTTAAAAGAGCCTGTGTTTCCCAAGTTATACCTCTACTGTTCATGTTTAAGGTTTTACACGACAGTTGGCTTTTTGGGGGAAAGTGCTAGGTATGTTTCCTTCAGCCACAGGTTCTGAGGCTTTTCTATTTAAAATGCTTAAATGGTTTGTCTCCCCTCCTACAATGTCTCTGCTACAACTCTGTCAACCTGTCAACGGGGCTGCAAAGGCACCAGGGGCTGTCATTATTTTCTTCTGTAAATCTTAAGTAATAGGTTACTTCTGCTTTACAAAGGGCCTTCCTATATGGCGTTTATCAAGTGCACAGAGGCCACCTCTTTGTGGAGCAAATCATACACATTACCAGGTACAGCGACGACTGGCATCTGGCAACAGAATCCCACAAGAAGGAGGCACTGAGGCACACATGGTTGCTCTTGTGGCACCTAAAGAGGTAAGCGTTCAGAGGGAATCAGAAAAAAGCGTACCACTGCCACTAAGAGTCTCTTTCATTAGTCTAAACCTGGTTTTAGTCTCCTTGAGAGCTTCCCTGTCACCAGGTGAAGACATTTTCAGCCAGTCTTGCCCTCTTTCACGAGGGCTGTTTTAGGCCTGTTGTAAATTAGGGTTTATTGTTGGTTTACACTCCTTGGGCTGGGCCTCTTGCGCCATTGGCATGGTCATGTGAGGATCTTGCTGCACTGTGTAGTCGTGCTCCTCTGTTTTTTGATGCAGGGCCTCCATTGGGTTGGTTTTTACCAGAAAAGTAGTCCCAACATGTGTGTCACTACAAGAGTGGGGAGTCACCCACAAGGGCAAAATCATTAATGGGGCTTTGGATCCCCTTTTTGTTTTACCCACATAAACTTCTACAAGATCCCAGCAGTATCCTTTGACACTTTCTTTCTTCCATAAGTGGTCATCATGTGATTGTGTCAGTTTTAATGTGGTGGCATATATCAACAGCCAAGGCAGACTGCAATTCCTTCAGTTGCAGACACCAGCTCATAGAATGATTTTATGCACATTTCCTGTCACTGAGATCCATGTGTGCCTGAAGAGAGTGGAGCTGCAGACAGACTTACAGTCCAGAAGCAATCCTCTTTATGAAGAACTAAAACTCCATCCAGAGTTGTCAAATCTGATTTTGGCATGCTACGGATACACAATGTGTATCTGCTTGCCTCAAGGGAGAAGATTTAGTGTCCTGTATTCTTTTTCTTGAGAGACCAGGATGGAAAAAGTGAGGATAAATGCTTTAATACACAAGAGGCTTCAGGTGTGACTTTATGCATTTCCCCCTCTGGCTCTGATGCTGCCAATAGTGGCTATCCTGTTCATTTTGCCTCTACATTTACATTGAGACTGGCTATCACAGGCACAAGTAATGATATTTCACCCCCAGTCAGAGTGAATGGCTCTCCCAGCTTGGCTAGTGAGTGGCTACACTTGAAAACAGTTGGATTTCCACAGATTGTCATCATAACTATTCAGACTGTTAGTACTTCTATAAGGTCACTATATGATCGTAAATGGCATGCATTTGAGGGCTGGTGTTCAAGAACACAGGAGGTGTCTCTCCAGTGCTCATTTACTGGATAATGGCAAAGCCTTCAGAAGTCAAAATTTATCTGGCTGCTTTGCAGCACACTATGTGGAATTTGATGGTAAGGCGGTGGGAAAACATCCCCTTATGAGCTGTTTTATGAAAGGTTCTCACTGTCTGCTACTGGTGTCCAAAGAGCTTGCCCCGTCTGGGGAATTGTTGACTGTTTTGGACGTGTTGTCCATCTTTGAGTTCTTAGACCAGATAGATCTAAAAGTGCTTTCACTTAAAACTGCTCCTGTGTTGGTGTTGGCATCTGTCGAGCAAATTAGCAATATTCATGCCTTCTCAGTGCACTCTAACTGTCTTCAGTTTGCCACAGGAGATTTGCATGTGGTGCTATGGCTTATTCTGTTTTTTTATACCAAAAAACCCTGATTTGGTTTTCTCCCAAAAACCCCCAATTTTTTTTTTTTTTAATCGCCCATCTTTTTCTGCCAGGAGAGGATATACACATAACACAGAAGTGTAGGAAATCAGATCAGCTGTTTATGTCATGGGCAAAACCTTACAGTGGTAAGCCTGCCAGAGAACAACTTTATCATTGAAAATGGGGCACATTTCTTCTGACTACTACAGCAGCAAGGGGCCTCAGGCCTCAGCTGGTCTACGTGCTCACTCTACAAGGAGGATGATGACATCCTGGGCCCTGTTTAGAGGCGTGATATATGATATATAAGATATATGCTTGGCAGCCAGTTGAGCTTCACCTGAAACTTTTCTAAATGCTGGATGTTACTGAGCCCTGATTGGCAAATACTGTCTTTAGGTGTTAGAAGGTGTTCAGGTGAGCTTGTCTGGCAATATGGGAATCGGCATATTCCCATAGTGAGATACTGAGTGAATGTATAAGAGAGAACTTTAAGAAACGAACTTAACCCCAGTTATCTGATAATATAATTAACGTATCTCAGCAGACTGCTTTAGTTACATGAAGCAAGGAAGCAGTGAGCTTGTTTTGAATAAGCAGATGCTGCTACATAATATCTCAAAAACAAATCTATATAGCACATTTAGAAACCAGTTAACACAGTGCTTTGACAGACTTTGTAAAAGTCAAAATCTAAGAAAGAAAATACAACAGAATGTACACTCAGCAGTAAAACCAAACAAAGAGCCTCCATCGACACAGTGTCAAGTAGAAAATGGGTGAAATTTTACTTTATGGTAAATGTTCTCTCAAGTCATAGCACCTAGGACTGCAGCAAAGAGATGAAATCCATCCTATCCTACAGCAAATACTGATATTTAGAGTGTAAATAATTCTTAACCAAGTTTGTTTGCATACTGACAAGCAACTTTTCTCTTGCTGAGCAGCTATTGTTTCTGTTCAAGGAATAAGTGGGGGAAAGGTGCTGCTAGCCAATCAGAGAAGGGGCTCATGAATAATGGTATTATTACTTTAACAACCCACAAACAGCCTGGTCTATTAGAGGTGGGTGTGAACATGTAAAGACAACTTTATGTGAAACTGTACAACCCTTTGGTGACATTTCAGATATATGTTTATATATGACAAACAAAGCTCTTTTTAGTAGAATTCATGCAAACATGACATATATTCTATTAGTTTGTGATATTTCTTGCATGTGGAAATTATGGAATGTTAGTGGATCAAGCTCAGGAGTTTCCCCCTAAACAACTTTGATCCATTGTCCTGATAGAATGATTGTTCACAGATGAGTTTGTAGTACTGGTCTCAGTTTTTAAATAACTGAGACCAGTACTACTACATTGTAAGATGAATGCCATGTGTGTGTTGTAAATACTGCGCTCCACATCTTTTAGGCAAATTTACCAGGGGTCTCTCTCAAACAAGAAAATCCATTTGTTCTACTGTAATGTCTGTTACACTGCTGTGCAATTGCTTTTCTACAGAGATGCTATTTAGGGTCATCCAGCTGATCATTTTTGTTTCAATATATATATATATATATATATGTGTGTGTGTGTGTGTGTACATATATATATATATATGTATATATATATTTTGTTTTACCATGTCAGAGATTGGAAGAGAAATGGGGTTGTTGTGATCAT
>JAPZDY010000011.1:1761064-1773367 GCA_029783645.1 Ctenochaetus hawaiiensis
AACTGCAAGTTTTTGTACTTCCTGGTTGGCTTCAATGTGGAAGCGGGGAGTTTGCCCCTTGGTGAACACCCAGGTACTTGTAAGATGTCACCATCTCAATGTCCGTTCCCTGGATGTTCACCGGCGTCAGAGAGGAGTGTCTTCATCTTCGGAAATCCACCACCAACTCTTTGGTCTTCCCTGCGTTGATCTGGAGGTGATAACCCAGGCACCAGTCTACAAAATCCTGAGTCAGTTCTCTGTTCTCCCTGTCTTCCCCATCTGTAATGAGGCCGAGTCCAACAATGGCAGAGTCATCAGAGAACTTCTGCAGGTAACAGGTGGATGTGTTGTGTGAGAAGTCTGCAGTGTAGAGGGTGAAGAGAAATGGAGCCAGGACCGTCCCCTGCGGGGCCCCCGCACTGCAGACAACTGTGTCCAAAATACAGTCCCGAGACCTCACATACTGTGGACAGTTCGTGAGGTAGTCCGGGATCCAGGATGTGAGGTGCTGGTCCACTCCTGTGTGCTGCAGCTTGTCCCTCAGGAGCACAGGCTGTATTGTGTTGAAAGCACTGGAGAAATAAAAAAACATAATCCTCATAGTGCTGCCAGGCTTCTCCAGGTGAGAAAGTGCTCTGTGCAGGAGGAAGATTATTAAAGTAATTCGAACTGCTCTCCTACGATGTGCATATGAAGTTTTTTTTCGTTAACCTAATTTTATCTGAAAACCGAGTATGTAAAAGCCTGGTACATTTCCTGGGGGCTTGCCAGTGTTGACCTCTTCAATATGGCGGCTACGCAGACGAATGGCGGCGACGCGTCATTCAGCCATTCAGCAGCTGTGTTGCATGGGTGATCAGTATTTGATGATGTATTCACGTTCAGGTCCCTTTTACGTCCATGGGATGGTAGCCGATGTTTTGCGCAAATCTCGCGAGATTTATAAGCGATACATTGTACAGTTTGACCAAACAAATTCTGCACTTTTTAAGAAAAAGCGCTTGTTTCAGATCTGACTATGCTCGGGACAAAAACACTCGATTAAGGTTAGGTAAAGGTCGGAGTGTATTTTAAAATGATTACTCTCGCGAGACCTGTCGTGGGTCTGAGGTTACTACACACGACACTTGATAACGATGTTACAAAGGGTGGAGGAGAAGTTGCCACTTAAAATCGGTATTTGCTATCCAAGGTGGGGGTACTGTGGACGTCAACTCAAGGCAAGTCTTTGGTAATTGAAAAAAATAGATAAAAGGTGTGGCTTGTTAGGTAGGCCTAACGTTAACTTTCCCAATAACTTATGTTCCCATCGAAAAGTGCATTTTCCTGATTCGACATAGGAACATTCCGCATATCATAGCTCATGGTATTCGCTTAACACCACTCCGCCGATTCGTTTATGGCTGGCAAAACATTACTTGTTTCTTAAAAATGCTTGGTTTTCGATGTTAGTCTGCTGCTCATGTTAAATATCTCGACTAACGTCACGCATTAAACGCAGGATGGAGTTGAGTTTGTTTACATACCTGATCGGTTAACATTGGCTTTATTGGCCAAGTACATGTAGCCTATACCTAGGAATTTGAATCTGTTTTAATCGCTCTCTGTGTATCCAGTGCTCGAATATACGGGGGCATCAAATACTGAACAAAAGGAGACAGAAGAGGAGAAAGAATGGCAACTATGAACGACAATAGCAGTAAATTCAAGAAAAAAACAAGTAGTCTAAGTCTTTGTAAAGTTAAAGATACGTGAAGCGGGTGACCATCGGGCGACAGTATATACTCTTCATGTTACACTTGACAGCGTGCAGTTTTTACATGAATAATGACAGTACAGTTAGCTTGCTAACCTAGCAAAGTTTTGAGACTGTCTTCGTGCGGGAAACATAACACGAAGCTAGTCAGTGTATCGTACAGAATGCTTTACAGTCATGTACACGAGCCTCTCCAGCTTACTGATAAGTCAGTAAAATTTTAAGCTTTTGGAGAGCTACATACCATGAAAGGCTTTGTGAACACACTTAAGTTCTGATTCCTGTGTAATTCTGGTGTTACATGGTGTGGAGGAATAAACAGATTCACAGTCTCCTTTATACTTACCCACCGCACCATAGTCTGTTCTTTTTCTTATATAGAGTTGCATTGTTAGAAGACTAGAATTATTGACCAAAAGTACTGCCTCTGTGCAGCAGCAGTAAAAATCGCAGCACAGGGTAGCAGAAGTCAAAATTCTCTTTTTCAAGTGACACCAGTAAGAAGAAATGATGAAACAGAAGCAGAGGATTTTGTGTCTAAGGTGAAAAAAATGGCTTATCACAACATAACTGGAGCCCTATACTAAAGTGACACCATTTATGACTAAATCCAACACATTAGCTGCCAAGAAAGCCAGGCTTTTTGGTCACACATAGAGTAATATCATAAGTAATGCTTTAATTATTGTGTCTAATGTTTACTATTTTGTGTTATGAACTCTAGCGTAATATGACTGAGATGTCAGCTTCAATGGAGTATAGGGACCATTGTTGAAAATAAAACTATGGGGCTGGGGGGAGATGAAATGATCTTAAATGACACCTAGAAGGGAGATTAAATTAACAAGAACAGATTTAGTAAATGAATAAGAAAAAAACACAAATTTGCAATTAAAAAAATTCATATTCTCTGGCATTATAGTCAAAAATGTAGAAGATAAACACTCTGAAAAGGTGCTTTTGATCAAGCAAACCACATTGCCCTTGGCTCAACTTCATTAAAACAGTATCTCAATAGCAATGAAAGGCCAAATTAACTTATGATTGGCGATCATATTTAGCAGTCAGGAAACTGTTCATGCAGATGCACTTGTATGTGTTGGGGCTCCTTGTGTGCAGTAAGGTCAGTGTGCCTTAGGTGCATCAATTAATGCTTTTCAAAAGAGTTATCTCAATCAGTTGTTTATGTGGACAGAGTGACAGTGATTATCTTCAACTCTGCTTTTCCTTTATAGAGCCTTTTAGTTACTTTTAGTTCTTTGTTTTGGTTTTATAACCTGTAGACTCTGCCTTCAACAACAGCAAGCACTGGCCTTGAGTAAAAAAGGTTGTGATACTATTTCTGTTTACTATCTGCTCAGCATCAAACAACAGAGAAACAAAGTTAAGAGACTAGCTGGTGAAAAAAAATGAGCATTTGGAAATAAAACATTTGTCAAAGATCCTGTACTCTGGAAAAATAAAAAAAAAAATCAAATCAAAATCAACCCTTTCTTGTTTTTGTAGATGGAAGATGCCCAGTGAAGTTTTTGCCTTTGTTCAACATTCTACTGACTGTCACCATGATGGCCAATCACTGCACATTGATGCCAGAAGTTTTGCCAGACCAGTTACTGTCAGCCAGTGTGAGCTGCCAACCTGAGCTGGAATCTGAGGCCAAATGTTGGTTCTCTGATGAACCGCCTCTTCCAGGTAAAACCTGGGAAGAGTGCAGTGTGTCAGCCAGTGAGCAGCCTCAGTATTACACGCAGGTGTCGAACAAGCAGGATGGTCAGCTGGTGTCCTCTGGGTTGGATGCATACGCCAAGCAGTGGTAGGTCATGGCTGTATTTACATTTTAAGATTTAAACAATGTTCAAGTTTTTCACAACAGTCAACTTCAGACAAGATTTACAGGCCTCACACTTTGTGTTACCAGGTGTTCTGTCCTGTTATATGCAGGAAAAAGCAGAGACAAAAGACGTTAACTGCGTTCATTCAGCAGGCTGTTCTTTCTTAATTAAACAGTATTATCTGTCTATGAATTTCCCTTGTTTTCTACACAAAATATAAACTCTTATCAGCCAAATAAATTGTTGCAGTTTGTTTCAGTTCACAGTTACCTTTTATTTAAACAATTTCATACTTTAACCATTTACATAACCATACAGGTCTATAAACTGCTGGGATAACATAACTTATTATGAATGTACATATCTGCTTTTCTACAGAAATATTTCAGTTACCAAATACTGCTTTAAATTCTTAATTTGCACTTAAGCTCACATTCAGTTACTGCTGCTTTCAAGCTTAAAAATGTAGTTAGCCAGTAGCTTTAAAACTGAAATTAGCCCACTTCCCTTTTTACAGCTTCTCAAAAACAAAATAGAAAACATATAATATTTAGACAACTTCACAAAAAACTTTAATTTGGCTCATCTGAATGTGCTTTACCTTCTATTATTGCACTCAAAAGCTATTTAAATGTATGAGGTAAGGGTGGGCATGCCCCTCTGGCACAGTTAAAGAACTGCATCATACAAAGTATTACTACAAACATAATGAAAATGTATTAAATGTGGCATTTTTGTTTGTCACAAATTGTGTATATTTCACTGAATTGATCTGGGAGAAATAGTTTAATAAAAAATTTGCTAAAAAGTGAACAAAAATGTTGTGCACTGATACTGAAACTGAGTGACGGTAACACTGTTCACTTTAGTGCGGACATGAGCAAATGTGAATATACACTAAGTATCTAAAAATACACTAAGTCTCTAATAATAAGACAAATATATATTCAAAAATAATTTTCAAGTGCTTGAGATATCATAAGGTGCATAGGGGTTGGGATGGAAACGCAAATTAAAAGGTTATTGGGATGCAGGTTCATATGTGTGACTGACTGAAAGTTCCGTAGTACTGTTTCAGCACGCAGATGGTGTTTGATTTCAGATACAGTCTGCACTGTAATGCAACACATCTCATGACTTCTCCCAGTGGCTAGGCTGCTTAAAGATCTTGCATTTGCATTTATCTTGGACAAAAGGTGATTAGATGGTGTAGAAACCCCAAATGGCATATCCACACAGTAATTTAAGCATCTGCCCTTGTTCTTGTCTTCTTCAGTGCTGTTCCAGAGAAGCCCATGTGTCGTATATGTCATGATAGTGGCACTCAGGAGGAACTGCTGTCCCCCTGTGAATGTTCTGGGACCCTGGCAACAATCCATCGCAGTTGTCTGGAACACTGGCTGTCTGCCTCAGGCACCAGCTTCTGTGAGCTGTGCCACTACCAATTCACTGTGCAGAGGAAGTCCAGGTCATTGCTTGAGGTAAGGGTAGTCAGGAGAGCTGCAGTATGAGAATGAGTGAGTTCACAGGGTTTCCCATAATTCTTAACATGTCTTAAAATCAGTAATTAGAGTTTTAGGCTGAAGATGTCTTCAACAGTCTTTAATGATATTTTGACTGGTCCTAAAAATGGATTGTATTTTGAAGTTAACGTTCCTTTCTTAAAGCTGCATTCACTTAAATGTTGGTTTCAAACATGTTCTTTTTGGAAAAAAAAACAATTATGTTGCAACAAAGACTACAAAGTGAAACAAACATAAAGACAATAACAACTAATGGAAACTGTGCAGCTCGATCTGAATATATCGAAGCACATCACACAACAACATTCAGGCGGGTACCATGTTATCATGTTTTGAATTTTAAACAACAAAATGTACAGAAAGGTGTGTCTAATAAAACCACACCCAACTTAAATCAGATTTTTCCTCCTATCCATTGTTCTTTTTTTACCAGTATGGACATGAAAGGTCTTCAGTTATATTCATAATAGTCGGAAAAGGTCTTAAAAAGTCTTAACTTTACTTGCTGAAACAGATAGCTTGAGTTTACATCAAATTTAATTTACAACCTAAATTCACTTTCCTCCTTTTTGGTCATGTAGTGGCTGCAGAACCCCAGTCTTCATCAGGAGAAGCGCACACTGTTTGGGGACATGGTGTGTTTTCTGCTGATCACCCCTCTGGCCACCATTTCAGGCTGGCTGTGCCTTCGTGGTGCCATAGATCACCTTCACTTCTCCAGCCGGTTGGAGGCTGTGGGGCTCATCGCACTAACTGTTGCCCTCTTCACCATCTATCTCTTCTGGACCCTGGTTAGTACACCTGGGTGCATGGGTGAAAATGTTTTGCATAATTTTTAATCCATAAGCTGTGTGTCCACCATTCTGCCCAGGTCTGTTTTAAAGTTTCTAAGTAGCTGTGCTAAAACAACTTTCCTTTAATTCCGGCTTATTATAGGCATCATTGTGCACTTCACACTGAAACAGGAACCTGTTCTTATATAAATATGCACAGATTTTAATGCTAATCTTGTCTTAAAAATAGTCCTTTTTACACAACCTATAAGGTTACAAAGGCAGAATAGAGGTTGTTTGGCCTCTGAGCTTGCAAGGGAAGTAGTAACAAAACTGAATCAACAGTTGGTGTGTTTAGAGGGCACTTCTCTACACGTGTGATTCACGTCACACTAGATGCTAACACTGTTGTGTGACACCTCATGCTCTACATTAAGCAAAGTTGGCACATTATTTAAAATCACTCATTAGGGTTGCATTATATTAACATTATTTTGTTCAGTGTAGAAAAAAATGTTTTAAGGCAACTGTGTTTGGGTGCTATTATCTTTTTTTAACTCCAAACTTTTAAATTGTAGTGTACTCAGTTTCTTCTCTGAAATGGTAACTGGACTGTATTTGAACTGGAATGAGCTAGAAACACAAAACTTGGCACATTACCTGGAAATGATGTGCAAATGCTTTGCAAGAAATATTAGCCTAAATTGTGACTAGGGTTTCCTGACCATAACCAATGGTCAATTCAGATGTTCATCACAGTATTTTCTGAAATATGCTAAATGAAATTAAATTTACTGAGAGATCTCAGAGACATTAAGTATATTACTGTAATTAGTGCTGTATGGACAACATTTTCTATTTTCTCAAATGTTTTTTTTTTAACACTGTTTAACCAAAAGTTGAATGGTATATTTTTTTAGTTTTGCGACATTCCTTTATTTGCCTTCTGCTAGTGAAGTAGGAGTGGATAGGGTTTAGATGGCATTCAGAAATTGCTTGTGCCTGGGTAGTTTAGGTCCAAGCCTTGATAAGCCTTGATTCTACGCTTTAGGCCACATTTTGTTTTTACTCTTTTCATTACCCATACCAGCTTATATTTTATCTCATTAAAATTTTTCATTGCATTCAAAGGTTCAATTTTCAGTTAATCACAGTATTATGTGTGGCTATTTGCCCCAAAAAGTAGAGTACAGCACATAAGCCAGTGAGCAGCAGCAGACCTTGAGGGTATACCTTTGTTTTCAATTCAACCTCTGAACACTCCTCAGACACCTGGTCTTGCAGTTTTTACATTTCAGTCTTCTCCTTTACCCTTTCCTCTCAATATACTCATGAAGTTAAGTATATTTCCTCTCCAGTAAGCAGTCACTTTCATTCTTTTTGGTCGTGTAAAGGGCTGCAGAACCCCAGTATTGATTCCTGAAGAAAGAAAGACTAATAGTATGTTATAATAGTATGAGTTTCCTGTTCGTACTCTCTCACGGGTGCAATCATTATCAGCAGCTGTCTACCAGTGTCTGTCCCTCTGCATCACATGTCTAACTTATATAACACTTAGAACTGCACAATAGTCCATGCAGTCAAATGCTGGTTTAAAATCTGAATGTCGATGTTTTGAACAAAGCTTCTGTTTGGTACAGCCCTACGGAAACATGCGGCATTTTTAATCCAATCCTAATGAAATGAAATAAAAAACAGATAAATGAATATAGAAAAAAAATCATACACATAATGAAGTGAGACAAGAAAGACAAGAACAACTAACAAATTATTATTATTATTATTATTATTAGTAGTAGTAGTAGTAGTAGTAGTAGTAGTATTTGAAAAAAATATTTTTTTTTAACGTAGAAGGCCCTGTGTCCTGAATGGTGGGTCATTGAGGTTTATTAAGCCTAATTTTAACACACTGTCTTGATTAGTTAACCTCTTGGACTAAGTTTGTCCTAACTAAAAGGGGTAAGGTTAGACAGAGACCAATTTTTGTTAGTAGGCCCCTTTAACCTATGAAATGAATTTAAGTTCAATAGTCCATAGTAAAAATGCTATTTTAGATGTAATTCTAACATCCATTCTGTCTTTTGCAGGTGTCTCTCAGGTATCATTGTCGACTGTACAATGAGTGGAGGCAGTCCAATCAGAGAGTGGTCCTCCTCCTTCCCAAGTCACACAGTGAGGTGTCAGCGCTGCACTCTTTACAAAGGGGACAGAGAGGAAAGCAGCAATCCAAAGAGTCAATAGTCTGAGCAGAAGCATCCCAACACAAGTGTGTATCAGGGAATGGACTCTGTTCATCCTCTGGAATTTTTGCACTTTAAAGCATTGCCCTGTGACATTCTGTCCGCTTAAGTCACATCTGAGTGGCCACAGGTCCAATCAGCACTTTATTCTCAGAACATTGCGAGTGCAGTATAGAACTGCCTCGCCTGGACAAAAAAATACTGTCAGCTGATGAAGCAGCCGTCTTGGCTCCTGTTGGAGAATAAACTGCAGTGTATTGTTTGACCAAATGACAGAATTGGAACTTGCAGTAAAGGCACCACACTCTTGATGAAAAGTCTGAGACATTGTCATACCACAGTGAAGACTTTTATGCATCAAGGAACAGTTTGAAATTTTGGGAAGTGTTTGGTGAGTCAAATGAGAAGTAATCTCACAAAGGTCTCACAAGGCCCAAGTGCACATCATATTATTCTCCAATAGGGATATATGTTCTTGCTTTTTTGTATTTCTTTAAACCACTCATGATCTTCTATGGCGACGCTAAGACCAGAATGCAGTGTTGGAAATTCTGAAAATGGTAACATAAAGAAACATAAAGGGAGAAGATTGCCAACTGAAATTGCTGCCCACACCCACAGTCTATATCTGCTGAGTCAGACAAGATAAGAAGTTAAATTTTAGTATCCTGTGCATCGGCTGTTCTTTTCAGAGTGACTGTTTTATTGAAGGTGTCTACTTAAAAAAAAACACAGGAGCTGTTGTCAAGCAGCAACAACATTTTGTTTGGACTAAAGATGGTAAGCTTGTGCTTGCTATGAAATTGATCTCTGGTGTATAAAACTCGTACTTTTGTCAAGCTTAGCTTTTAAGTCCTCTCCTGGTGCAGTTTAATGCACACTTACAGCCATGGTTAATCTCATTAAAACCTGTTAAAAAGTCCATGGACAGCTTTGTCACTTTTACTTAATGAGGATATGCTTATACCAAAGGGTATTTTTTAATTAAAACATTTCATTGTTTGATCTGTTTTATTTGTGTTGATGAAGAAAATAAAACACGTTGTTTAATACAGTTAGGTTGATGTGATTAATTTATTGATGATATACAGTTTTTTTGTGTGCTAACATCTTTATGTAAATTTAAAATTTTTATGTTAGCTGTCCATCACAGAAGTTATTTTCCTGTGTTTTCAAACTAATTATCACAGTCTGCGATATATCATGTAGATAAAAAAATGCTCTTAAATTTTTAGTTGGTCCAAAGAAATTTTACAAAAAGACTATATTTAACAGATGTTACATTGTGTAGGACAAAATATGTACTTTAGTACCTTCATATCTTTGCAACAAACTAACTTTATTGACTTGCATAATTATCTTTTCCTTTCTAATTGACAAACATACAATTATTACCCAAACCAAAGGAGATCAAAAATTTATTTGTCTCTTCATGAACCTCTTTACTATTGTTTCCACACACACACGTGTTGGTCATTGCATGTAAAATTCTCTTTAGGAAGAGAATGTACAACAAGTTTTACCTGCACCTCAAAACAACTACTAGTTGTCAGCATAAAAGTAAGGAAATGTTTTTTTAAGACAAAAAAAAAACAATCAGCAAAATATGTGTAACTTTTTTAATAATAAAAACTGAGAAACTTATGAAAAAGAGACCTCAAAAGGAGAGGCTAGTTGTTTTGTAAGTTGCTATCATCTTGGTTTGACTCTAATTAAAGAACAGGTGGAGGCTGGAGGACGATGGAAACTTTTAAAAAAGTGTTCTTGGAAATGTTTGATGATTTTTATATGTGATGGAATGGTTGCAGCTGAGAATGGGTTAGGTAATAGTCTTGTTACTGTTCTGAGAGACACATCATCAGGACAGTCTGTTATGGTAGGTGGTACAATTGATGTGCCTGAAATGGTAGATCAGTTGTACCACTAGTTGTACATTTGTGCTTGTTTAAGGCTTTATGGGTGTGCACAGTGCTGTTCAGTTAACTTTTTTTTTGATGGATATATATATTTAACTGGGAGCAGCACCTGAAATACAAATGAAGGGTGTTACCTCCCTTCCAATCGGGTGTTGTAGATCAGTTGCCAGTGTTGGTGGATAAGGATAAGTGAAAAACATGGAAAAGAAGGTTAATTATAAAAAAAACAATCTGCAAAAAAGTGCAACAGACACAGATTAAGTAATTAAGTGCATTAAGCATGCGATTTATTTTGTCACTGAAGCTTTAACTGAAGAGTTATATTCACATAACATCCTAAGATGAAAAGTAGCTGCTTACCCCCTGCTTTAGGAGTTTTTGAACTTAAAGTATTTCACAAAACATTTTAGCATTTTTAAAACCAGCTCTTAAATTTGCAAAGAGTGAAAAGGAGTCAAGAGGAATCTAAAAATCACTAAGACCATTCCACAAACAATCCAAAAATTGCTGCTGACAGATCTCTGCCTTGTAATTTTGTCAACATTTTAGAAATGTATTAAGTTTTTTAAAAAAGGAAATTGCCTTAAGCACATGCATGCACAGCAATGATTATCTTTCAAGTAGAACTCAGGCAGTAGTTTCCGACGGTTTGAAGTCAAGTCCCATTAGCATTAGTATAGGTGTCCCACAAGGATCTAGGTTCTCTTTTATTTACCATATATATGAACAATATCATCTCTTCCACCCCAAATAGTATTGCATATTTTTATCCAGTGAAACTATTTTATTTGCCACTGGTAGATATCTCAGTCCAGCCATTGCAAGCCTGCAGTCTGCTTTTGATAGATTATCAGATCTCTCTTCAAACATAAGCTGGTCCTAAATTCTAACAAAATAAAATGTATGTTTTTCTCAAAAATCACCAAGGAGTGTAGAGCGTATAAAGCCTTTACCCATTTCCCAAACCTTCAGGGTACTGAAACTGAAAATGTTGAATGCTTTAATACTTGGGACTCTGGCTTGATACCAGACTCGTTTTTAAGACCCATGTGGGACACCTATCAAGCAAACTGAAGGTCAAAATTGCATTTCTGTATAGAAACAAATCATGTTTTTCTGCGGGGGTCACGTGACGTCACCGAGCAACACGGTCGCCTAGTTGGAAACTTGAAACTTGAAACTGATTTGGACGGATCACAGCTGCAGCGAGTGCACCGTGCCCCGATACCAAGCCCGAGGAAGGCCGGCCACCCAGACCCATTATCATGCGGTTTCTAAGTTTCTTAGAGAGGGAACGAGTGTTGTCTGCTGCAAGGGAGAAGTATACGAAAAAGGAGAACGTAATCTGGAGAGGCTACAGGTTGTCATTTTTCCCCAATATGATTAAAGAGACGACAGAGAAGCGAAGAAAGTACACAGATGCCAGGAATCGGCTGCACAATCTGAATGTGCGCTTCACCCTCGCGTACCCGGCCAAATTACGCTTTACATGGATGAAGTTTACAAATCACAGAGAGGCAACGGACTTTCTCAACAAGGAGGAGACGGAGCGGCTGAGAATAGCAGAGGACAGCACTTGAACTCTATCCCGGCGGGCTGACAGTTTGACCAACACTCGGATGACATAGCTCAATATATGAACAGGCACGCCCGCCGACAGGGGGGGACAAACGGGTCTGTTGTCCCGGGCCCGGGGTGGGGTGGGGGGGCAGAACTGGGCCATCATTAAATTATGGAATAATTATTCAAAATTTTGGAATATAGGCCCATTTGTGGAAAAGATAAAAGCTTTTTATATGTTTTCTTCCTAATTGTCCTTGAAATAGTGGTCAAGAACCCCCCCATCCCCAACACAAAAATGGTTTGGCCGCTGATCAAACTTTGATGTCATTCGATTTGAAGTTCAGTTCGCTCAAAATGTCCGGTCAGCACAAGCCCGGTGCTCAGAAAAGAAAAGAGAAGAAGAAAATAGAGGTCTTAGAGATTTACTCAATAAATATTTTTTAAAAGGTGGTGACGGTCAAGCTGGGACTGGTACAGTCAACGTAGCGCGAGGTAAGAAACAGCGCAGCTAACGTTTACCAGCCTTGTAACGTAACCGGGCAGCTCTAATGTTAACATCCATTAAATATAAAAGCCTGACACAACACGTGATCTTTGACAGAAACAGTTGAGTTTGGTAGCTCCATCAGAGAGGATGAGACAGAGAGGAGAGAGATGCAGCTGCAGTCAGGTGACAGAGAGAGTGATGTGGAGGGGCTCGTTGCCCCGGAGCGGAGGG
>JAPZDY010000011.1:1773467-1786673 GCA_029783645.1 Ctenochaetus hawaiiensis
TTAATTTTTTAATGAAAATACATTAACAAAAAGCAAGCTTGCTTTTTTTTGAGGAATACAAGGATATAAAAAAATTACCTAGGGCTGACACCTTCTGGTTGCTTGATTAATTGGTTGGTCAATATGCCCTTGTCTCAACAAATTCTCAATGGTCAAACAATTGAAAAGGACTTCTTAATCCATCAGCTCCAATTAGTCACTGGAGCGCTTCAGTCTGCACTTGTTCCTCTTTGACAGATACACAAGCCTTCTGTATTGATTGACTGTTACTTATGGCTTGTAACCGGTGACATAGTGCTGTGAGCAGAACAGTGACAGAAACTAAAGATTTGTGACAGAAACCATTCTCTCATATGACATCCAGACAAATGTCTGGAGAATCAGGTTCAGACACACAAAGTTGCCCCTTCACACATGTAGTGCACAACAGAAGACTGTTTGAGCCAAATGCATTCTTACCAACTATTAACAATCTGTTTATGTAAGGTGGGAGTCGGTGTCTAAAGCGCATCAACATCACCAACACACCTACTTGCTTACTGTGTAGTTACCAAACAATGACCTGCTCTGCTCCTACATGGGCTCAATCAGACATTAGACAGGCTTTATACTAAGGAGCTGGCAGGATAAAGTTTTGTTTAACTGATTTGGATATTTGTCATCTAACATACAGCTCCTCTGGGTACTTTCTAGTTCAGGGTTGCACTGCATGTGTGTGAGAGTCAGCTGCAACAGAGGCAAAGAAGCATGTTTTTTAGTTAGTCTAGAGGCAATGTGCAGGTTCTCTTTTTCCTCATCAACCAATCAATTAATTAAAAAAAGGTAGTATTTCAGTCAACCAAAATTTTCTTTGACTACAGCCCTATTTGATACATTTTAATGAAATATGCTAAAAAAAAAATAATAAGATAGAAAAATAGAGTTACAGTTGGCAGCAGACTGGCTGGGCTCAGAGAAGAAGATTGTGGCTGGTTGAGCAGTGGGATCACATTATGGTGCAGCCCCTCTTGCCAGTGTGAGGCTCTCCCTGAAGAGAAACATGAATGACATCATTTAAAACACACTGCTACAAACAAACATTTGGCTGTTTTGAGTTTCGGAATACACAATCACCTGACCTAAAATAGTAAAATATAATTATCAAACCTTGCTGAACTAAGTTATTTTTTTATTTCCCAGTCTTCCTTTTAAACATCAAACCTTGTTGACAGCCACAGAGCTGAATAGATAGACATTAGTTTCCTGTTTGTGCATCAGCGCTGTTACTAAAGTAGCTTTTCTTCTGACTGTGTCTGATGCACACATTTTCCTCTAAAATGTTTGTAAAATAGAAGATGTTTGTAAATAAGTATTTGTAAAATATGTGCATGGTTTTATTTTATTTTTGTTAGGAGCTGGATCTAAGAAATGCCTGCACTGAGCTGATTCTTTGGCTGTTATTCTTACCTGCTGGTGGAACAGGTCTTCCTCAGTGGTCTCCGGTCCGCTATCATCCTCTTCCTCAGCCTGCTCTTCTGCTGTCTTGTATGTTGTGGTTCTCTTTGCAACTTCCTGCACACACACACACACACACACATACAAAATTATCCACTGGTGCTCTGATTGAGAATGGGCAACACAACAAAAGCAGTTTAGGATGTAGATGGGTAGCTAGCATTAAGGAAGTGAATGCAAATCAATGCAGCCAGTATGTAAAAACTGAGCAGTCAGAACATATAGGGTCTGCAACAGAGAACAAGGATGGAGATAATGAATGGATGTGTAATGGTCCCACCTCTCCCTGAGGGTTAATCAGCACCACATGGACGTCTTCCCCTGAACCCCAGGAAGACTGGTTCTTCCACACCAGGTCTGTGGGAGGTTTAGGGCTCACACCTGCATCGGACATCCAAACCTGAACACATTGCAAAGACAATCACATGGGTTTCAAAAGCCCTCAATTTATCCTCACATTCAATCAAGTTTTCACATTAATTAATACACTCTTCTGTAATGGTAATTTTAAAGTCCAGTTGAAATTAAATTTCAGCGTTTTCTGCTACCCCTTTAAAAAGCAAACTTTACACATCAAAGAGAAATTCATATTTGATCTTGAACGTTACATTGTTTAAAGTCACTGGGCAACAAGTTTGCTAAAGTTTGCTTAATAAATTTGTATCTAATTTAACTATTGTAAAATTATTATTATTTTTCTTTTACACAATGAGATCATTGTAAGTTGGAAAGCCCAAAAAGTATGTTTTACGTGCTTTCTTATCAGAAATCTCAAAAATCATTTTCTGCCTGAATAACTAACATATGGTAACCTTCCTTGTGAAAGCCAAGATCAGATTCCCCTCTGACAATTCTTTTCATGCATACACTATCTGGCAACAATACAAAACTAACAGGAACTTGTGCATATTGGAGAAAAGAAATTTCTAAACAAAACAAAACAAAAAAAGGCAGCAATGCACTGCACAACAAGAGAATATGTCATTATGTAGTGGAATTAATCAAGTGATCATTTTTCCTAGATGTTCATACACTGTGTAGTCTACATTTGTTCTGCTTTAACTAACTATTCTTATCATGCCATTAATAAAAAGTCAAAGTATTTCTACCAGTTTTTGAGAAGACAAAGGTGCCTTGCAGGCTGCTTTCCAGTTATTGGATGTGAGTTACATTAATAAAACAATCAAACCTTTAGAAAAAGTATACCGTACTTTCTAATTTTTCTGCATTCACTCAGCTCATTGGTCCAAGTGCAAAATTATGATTTTAGACTGAATATTACTAATCCTTATTTCTGTTGAACTTTAATGAGGATTCCTAAACATGCTAAAATGTTGAACTCCCTAACAGGTTCAGAAGTAAAAGAATAATGAAGGAGAAACTCTTACCGTGACTTTCTGTCCAGCCTTCAGGGCATATTTGGGTGTGAATTTGTAGGTGGCTGTAGCATTTCCAATTGTCTTAGTTATCTCATAGCCCACCATGGCCTGGTCCTGAGACATACACACTCAAAAAAATCAGTCTAATACACAAAGTTGATATACCATATCTCAAAACAAGATTTTAACCGTAGTGCACATAAACATTAAATAACGAAAAGTGCTGAACAATCAGCAAACAAGGAGCTTACCTCATCTCCACTGTTGTTAAGGCAGATGAACTTGCCGTCAGTGTCAATTTCGTCGATGCAGATTGGTCCTGTGGCTGAGGCAGAGTGAGCAATGGACACTGAGCTACTGGCTTCCTGTTCCTCCACATCAATGCGCTTCCTCTTTCCCTGAGTAGTACGCACACTGCGGCTGCTGGATGAGGCTCGAGACACTGTGACACGAGAGGAAGGACTGGGAGACAGCTTCAGCCTGGGAGAAGGACACGCAACTGTTATATATCTAATCATAGAGATGTAAGCAGATGTATCAGAGTTCAATTCAAAATATAAGTTATGCCATCACTAGTCATAAATTTTCTGGGTCCTCACCTTTCTTCTTCTCCCTCCAGAAGTTTGCGGTAGGCATTGATCTCCATGTCCAGTGCCAGCTTAACATCCAGTAGCTGTTCATACTCATTTAACTGTTGCTGCATCTTGGCCTGTATTTCGGCTACCTCAAGGTCTTTGTCTGCCAGCAGCTTGCGGCTTAGGTTTTTCTCCTGAGTCAATGCTGCCTCCAACTCCATTATTCGATCACGCCAACCACGAGTCTGCATAGAGACAAAGAGGTCAGAATCTGAGGTGTCAAGGAAGCACAAAGTGAAGCAAGGCCTTAACCATGTGTAATTTAATTTATCTGTGATAAACATCGATAAAATCATTCATAAAATTAAAATTAAGCCCAATGCAAAGCATTACTGAATAAAATCCTGACAGAGTTGGGGATTTTTTTTACACTTTTCATTTATTCATACATAATCTGTCATCGAAGCACACCATGTAAACATACGTTTTGGTCCAGTGATGTGACTCTTTGTTCAGTATTGGGTCAATGTGGGTAATAGACAGATTTAAGGTACGCATTAAACTGTATGATACTTAATAGAGGTTGACTAATTCTCTGTCTAGCCACTTATTAGTGTAGCAATAGTACAGTAATAGTTATTTATCTGATTGCAGACAAAATAAATAAATAAAAAAATGCCCTACTCTGGCTCTGATGCAGCAGCCTCTCTGCCTGTCCTCAACATTCAGTGGTCTTTTCCTTTTTAAACCTTGATCTTTGACTGTGCTCTTGTGTATCGTTATTTGATGTAATGTCCTGTCATTGTTCTTACTGTAACTTTAGTTTTTTTAAAAAAATAAAAAACTTAACAATTGAATACACAAATGTAATAGTAAGACTTACTTGTGCCTTAATAATGGAGTAGTGATAAAAGATAATTAAGTGTTTTGAGGAAGAGCTATGTGCTTAAAATGCCATGCAGCAGTAAATAAATTCTTTAAAGAGACACTTTTTGGGGTGCTGCAATCTCAATTTCATCTCTGCCAGATAATATGTGATTTAGCACCCATCAAATGGTTGTACATTTCGTTTCTAGCTTTACAGTGACAATCAAAACCTTAATCAATCAGAATTTTTTTGCCAGCTGTCCTTCCTGCAGGTGCAAAGGCTTTTAGGCTGTGTTTAAGTCTGTATTTGTTTAATACTATATAGATTTCTCTCAATTTTTCCAATATGACACACTGTCATTGGACTTGTCCATATTTGCAGCCATATGCTTTAAACACCGCTTTTTTGTGTATGTGCAATTGGAAAATCCTGGGATGACTTGTCATTTCATATTATATTTTATATAATAACACATAATAGTAATCCACCATAATAAATCCAAACCTGAAGGTCTTCTGTGATTATTTTATCAATTTTCCATGGAATCAATTGAATCGTATAATTTAATATTTAAATTTATAAAGTTATAACCAGTTTTTAACATATTTGCCTAAAAAATTGTTGGAACTTCTGGGCTAGGTGCCATGTGCAAGTAACATTTTCTTAGTTGGCTCTTGATTATAACTTCTGTTTTGATATGAATTATTATATTTGTCAATGACTGTATTTTTTCCTGGCTGTTACTAACATAGTTGTACAGTTTAGTCTATGGGACTCTGAATGTAATGTCACAGAATATCATTTAAAAAATATATTGATATTAATCTATCTTAAATGGCTAAAGCGCCTGAAAAACAAATCTGGTCAAGCTAGGGGGAGCAAGACAAGGAAATTTCCCACCATAAGGTTGTAGTAAATAGCTTGAAGCTTTTAAGCTTTATTCATTACACTGACATCTAAATTCTAAATCAACATTCAATTGCATAGCTCCTGGGCATATTGCAAGTGGCTGAAAAACTCTTAAAAATACTAAAAGCCCCCTTTGGAGCCAGTGTTTGATTCGTTAATTCTGGGCAACTGAAAACATAGCAGTACAACAAGGCAAACTACAGGGAAAAGACCTGCTCCCTAGTGAATATGAAAGCTTTTGCCTATGTAATGAAAACACAAGAATTCTTATTACAAGATGTTATACAGTGATAAAATTACTGCTGAATACTGTGTTCTATTTCTGTCATATTCTACAAGAGTGCTCCCATAGATCCTACACACCACCAATGTAAACATCAATGTTACCAATAACATCAGATATTTAACAAGAAAAGATGCTTGTTGATGATGCTCAATGTCCGTTAGAGCACCAACTTAATTTGCTACAATACAAACATCAAAAATGTGTCTACAAAACAATGGTTATTTTTAGCATTTGATAACAGTGGAAAAGTTTATAATATTCAAGGGAGCCAAAAATAAAGCCAGTTACCCTGTTTTGCGGTTTACTTTCACACCAAATCCTACGGTGTGGTCTGGTCAGTCAACCTTTCTTACTGTCATCATGTGATAGGTAAAATTCAACTTATTCCACTCTGTGCTGCTGCACACAATGATGCTCTTAGATTATAACTGATGCATCTATTTTTGGAATAAGTCTTGAGTGTAAAAATATAGAAACTCCCAACAGAACCAAGCTGAAAAAGTGAGGGTGTTGGAGAATGGAACATTTATAATTAAGGTAGTCATTATTTATTTGGTTTTTCTTGTTCAGGCTGTTTAGCAGGGGGTTGGCTTTAACTAGAACAGAGATTTTTACCACAGGTAACTAAGTGTATTAAATAAAGTATTGACAGAAAGCAAGGCTGGCTTTGGATTTCTTTGTTTTATCAAATATTTCCATTTAAAAATACAGCTCTAATTCTGTTGTAGTGTAAATACTTGATAAGTAAAAATATTAACCTCCTTCTGCAGTCCTGCCAGCTGGGAAGTGAGACTCTCAATTCTCAGCGCTGACTCCCTGAGCTCCTCTCGGGCCATGTTAGCTGATGCTCCGTTCATCTCAGACAAGCGATGAAGGTCCTCTAGCTGGAGACAAATGAACACAGGGTTTGAGAGTCAGCAACATCAACAATGTTTCCTTTTAGTCACATAAATAGAGGAACTAAGCAGTGTCAGTCACTTCCTGACATACAGGAAGTTGGTTAGAAAAGAGCTGGTACGTCGGCTTTCTTACATGTGTTAGTGTGTACGCAGATGATTTAAATGATGTTGACACTGTGCAGAAAGTACAGGGCTGGGTTTTGGATTTCACTTTTCATATTTTACTACAGTGTCAGTACTAGAAGTAGTTTTTGCCATCTTTGTTTCCTTAATAGTTTGATTGCTGCTCATTCTCCCAAAAAAATCAGCTTCACATCATCCAATCAAGTTTATTTTTTTCATATTTCCATCATACAAGGGGCCTAATGCATGTGGACTGCAAATTTGTGTTTACTTTAAAATTCTGCAATCTGGTGTAATCTTATACTGTCCGACACGACATAGTCACAAAGTTGATAAACTGTGGATTTATACAACCATACAACTGTATTTCCTGTTCTCCATGCTTCCATTTTTTCCTCAATCTCACATCTCTAACTGTTCAGATAAAAAGAATTCTTTAAGTTCAAATATAAAGTAGAGAGGTTAAAAGGTAATTGAGACATGTCTTCATTCAAACATATTGCAATGGACAGACATATCCCTATGCTGTTTTAACATGACAGTGATCACATACACAAAGCCAGCTCGATAATGTAATAAGTTTCTCAGTTTCAGCAGAAAGAACTTGACCTCGATCTAACTGCTGGCTGAATCCAAGTGAATCCCAGCAGGTTGCGAAGTCTGATGGAGTGTTTTTGCAATTGTGAACAACTGTTATGTCCATGCTTTTCCTCCTCTGCCCCTTTATGTTACTTTTGACTCATTGTGCACTCTGAGCTGGCCTATAATCATTTCATCACATCATTAACAAAATTTTTTTTTAAGAGTCACTGTGTGTTTACTGTGACACCTGTGCTACATTAGTGTTTAACCTCTACCATATGTAGTGACAATTATGCATCACAAGAGCATGACAGTGCAAAACGAGTTTTAGTAGGTGAGAATGTGTTTAGACTTTTGCAGAAAGAGTAAATGAGATCTGCAAAATGTGCCTATTAGGTATAATTGTTAAGTACCAGGCCCTTTTTAGGCAAATATGCATAACATAATTTGGCTAATTAAATTAGGGATATCTCCTCAACCATAAGGCCTGTACCAATAAATCTGGTCTCTTTTGAAAGGTAAGAAGCTAGCAAATGTTCTTGTAATTCAATCAATTTCTATGACCATTAGACTTAAATGTAGATCTCTTACAAAACAATCCTAAGTGTAAATCTGATGAAAATACACTAAATTTAAACATTTATGATGCGGTTTATAGATATATACCCAGGCACTTGCAACATTTTTGCTTGTTTATGTTTGTTTTTTAATGGGGTATTTCATTCAAAATACTATTTTCTTGTATAGAGACAAGTTGCAAATTACAAAAACCTCTCAAAAGCATTGATGCATTCTTAAAAACAATAAATACTGATGACTTTTGATGAATACTGAGGAGGTCCATGCTGAACAGGGAGATAAATAGAGGAAACAAGTCTTTATTATGCAAAAAACACACAAGCACATTTTAAAGACAGCTGTAGCTCAGGAGTTAGAGAAGGTTGTCTACAAATCAAAAGGTAAGTGGTTCAATCCCTGGTCATCCATCTGGCATTAGTGTATTAATGGATGCGTCAATTCTGACTTACACTGTATAAAGCACTTGAGTAATTGAAAGATTAGAAAAGCGCTAAAGCGCTATAAGTACAGTCCACTTACAAATACAGCAGAAAGACCTCTTTATTCAGTCAATGGAAGGTTCCTCTGGCTCCATCTGCTGGCGCAGTTGTGTATTACAATTCATAGACCTCTTACTGAGGTTTATCATAGAGGTCCGGGAGTCTTTCTGTTAATGTCACAGAGCACCAGACTTAACCTCCTCCTATTATATTGGCTTGTACAGTTATACAATTATGCCTTCCAAACAGCTTTTGGCTTTCAGCAAAGGTAAGGAATAGATCCGTCTCATGTCTATAATCCATATTGTTTTTTATTTGCTTGGTTGTGGCTGTTTATTTGCTGAGGTTTGGTCAGAGAAAGTTGATGGGAGCAAAGCTGGAATCGATTGAGTGTCGGCTTTCAATGATGTGTTGTTCGTGTCAGGCGTGGAGTAACACACCACTAGAAACAAAAATATGGGGAATGGATTTGAATAGGAAGTGTTAATTGTGAAAGAAATCCTCTAATCCTTTTTAAGCCTTTTTAACCTATCCATCTGCCACTATGCTTCTTCACACTGAGGTTGGGCAAAGTTGATCCCTGAGCCACACAGTTCCTTTATTGTAATCAGTGATGTGTCTTGAGGCTAGTATACACCAAAGATTCTCAGAAGGACGACTTGACACCCACAACTGCTTGCAATGCACCAGCGTGCACTATTCTAAAATCTTTTTAGTAGTACATGAGACAGTGTACTACGGCACTCGGGGTTGTACTACGGCACTTTGTGGCATACCGCAAACTTGAGCGGAGACACTGAAAGCACCAATTCATTTTTTCACAATTATACTTACAACAGCTATAAAGTCCAGCAGTGAGGTTCGAGAGTAGCTTTTGCTTAATTCAAGCTAACGTTATATCTCCAGACAATACGGGGAAAAAAAAGCACTAACATCGCTACAAGCTGATTGGCTGTTGAAGTAAGTGAATTGACCTCTGGCGACTTAACAAGCTGAGTTGCAAGCAACACCATCAGCAGGCTTGAGTCTTGCTGAGACGGACCAATCTATACTGCTGTAACTTTACCTGCAGCCGTTTTTTTCCGTCACAAGTTTTTGGTGTAAACTGGCCTTTAGAGATATCTGTGCAGACTGTCCCCATCTGCCTTTGCCATAGCGATATAGTGTAGTTCTAGTTCTAATACCCAGTAAGATCCCAAAAGTGTACAGCTTGACCTTATTTGGACAAGTAGTTTAGGATTGGTGGCATATAAGGACTCAAAGACTTAAAAACACCTTACACACAGGTCAGATCGGTGGTGGCAGCACACATGATCACCTCTTGATGTTGCTAGTACTGATCTTCTTGGCAAGTTCTACAATAAATGCCTCTGTGCAAGACAGCTGTGGTTTCCTAACCTCCTAATTCCGATAGCTGATCCATGACCAGAATTTCCATCACACTAGTAGGTTTTTGGTATGTGAATTTAAATTTTGTTGGTGTTGAAGCTGTGTTTAGTGTGGGTAAAAATGGTTTTCATTAGCTTGTAGCTGAGGTTATTCTGTTTAATATACATCTTCCCACTACTTTTCAGGTATGTAATCCAAATTATCAAGTGTCTCACAATCTAGTACTGCACGCTTCATATTGTGTAATATTTTCTGTATAACAATTTTTGCTTCTTTGACGTGTTTGAAATGAATTTGATCCAATCCAGTCCAATGTGCTGTGCAATATGACTATGTTTTTACTTGATTAGTGCACTGTTGTATCCTCTTTGTTATAGAGCTTGTCCCTAGAAAACCAGAGCTCCCCAATTGGGGGTTAAGGTTTCGCCAAAAGAGTGATCAGCTCAATAAATGTGTTTATGTCACTGACCATTTGCTTCAGAGAATGGGTTTAGTGTTTCGACAATTGTGAAAAACTGTAATGTCCATGCTTTTGGAATGTTATCACATCACGTACTGTTAGACTGTTTACATATCATGGTCATACAGTCAAGTTTTTTTGATTTTGAGTCATGAGTATTTATATTTCATCATAGTTATTTGTTGCTTTACGCATGCCTTCTCCTGTTACAACATGTATCTCATAAGGATTTTTATTTTAGTAAGCTCTTACACACAGAATGGAATGAAAATAGGAAACTTGAGACAGTGTTTGTGCACTGACAGTGTGTGAGTGTGTGTTCATACCTTGGCCAGGTAGGTGCTCTCCATGTTGTCTTTGTAGATCTTGATCTGCTCCTCATTCTGAGTCCTCATGTCAGCCAGGGCCTCAGTCAGTTTATATTCATACTCCTCCTTCCGTCCAGTGTCTACCTCCACCAATCGGGTTTCATACCGCTGCCGTACCTCCTTAACTTCCTGTAGCAAAGCACACAATAGGCACTTTTTATATCTCTCTGTAAGTGCACTGTATATATAATATCTATTGTGTTGTAATCACTGTATTTTGTGAGGCTTTGAACCGAACAACTCTAAATACTTCGGGAGCACTAGCAAGGTTTAAACATAAACTCATGTGACAGAGAGAATGAAGAATAAAAAAGCACTAAACAACATCCTACGGCTACAGGATTCAATGGATTTTCTGCAAAATTTAGAACTGACAATCAGATCAGTCAGTCAAACAGGTCAATAAAACATAAAACGGTTCTGCATCAGTATCATTAAGTCTTGTATGACAGGGTCAGCTGTGGCTCAGGAGGAAGAACAGGTTATCTTCTTCTCAGAAAGGTCCCAGGTTTGATCAGCACCTCCTCTGGTTTGCATGTTGAAGTGTTCTTGGGTAAGATACTGAGTCCCAAATTGCTCCCAGTGGCTGTTCCATTAATGTGTGAAATGAATATGAGTTCCTGACTAGCAAGCTGGCACTTTATAGAAAAGCCTCCTGGCATTGTTTAAATGTGTGCATGGATGAATGTTTTGTTGCAAAAGTGTATGAGTAGTTGACAGACTCAAAAAGCAATAAATGCAGTTCATTTACATATTCAGTGCCAGAAGCTTGTTACTGTGTCTTAAACAATTTCAAAGTCTTACCTCCTCATGCATGCTTTTACGGAAATCCATTTCCTCAGTCAGACTCTGGCAGCGGTTTTCAAAGTCAACACGCAGGAGCATTTCATCAGCAAGATGCTTTTTGGCTTGAGCAAGACCTGTATCCAACTAAGAAAACACAGAAACACAGACACAGAGTCATACAGACATACAGACACACACAAAGTAAAAATAAAAAGGCAGTGCTTTAAACATAAGTCTAAGTGGCTGGAAGAGGTTTATCAAGTTTAGCAAACCCAGACCAGCTTAAGAGAAATCCTGGCCACACCACAAAGAACCAAAAAGCATTACAAACATTGTGTTAAGTACAAGATTAAAAAAAGCAAATAATACTAACAGACACACTCTTTTAATAGGCACCATCCATCTCTTTGCATCTCTCCATTAATATTAAAATAAATGGGTAAAAGAGCAGAAAATAATTCAAGCTTTATTATTCATGTTACACCAGTGCTGTACCTCCTGCAGCTGTTCTTGAAGGTCGGCAAGTGTGGCCTCTAGGCCCCTCTTCTCAGACAGCGCTGTAGCCAGCATTGCTTCTTTAGAGTTTAGCTGAGCTTCCACATCTCTCAGCCTGGCCTGGGCTCCAGTTGCCTCAGAATCTTTCTTTTTGTAGCTGAAAGATAGAGGGAAAGGCATGGTGAGTGCATGCACTTAATAAGTAATGGTGGTGACTCCTGGTCAACGTTAAAACCTGACTATCAAAGACTTCTGTTACTCACTCATATTAGGTCTGAGTAAGTTTCCAGTTTTGTTGGATAAACATACAAGCTTAAGCCTATTTGGCATTTGTCAGGTGTAGGTTGAGAGAGATGGCAGCATGTGTTTAATTAGCAAGAACCACAGATATGCAGGCACCCTTTTCCTGTGCTCAGAACAAACATGCCCCCTTTGGGATGAAACTAGCTCTGTAACAGTGCCAACACAAAATTTAAAAAACTAATCAGGGTATTCCTGCCTATCTGAGGCAAAGGTGGACTGCCTGGATGATTCTGGACGCCACCTTGGTTGGAAAAATGGCAGAAAAGGACGATTTTCCAACGCTCTCAACACAACATATAAAAATATGAGCCCTTAAGCGCCTCTAATGGATGGATGGGGAACAGCCACTCTCCACAAAACACTGTACATCAAACATCACAGGCATCATATGTCATGAGCGTTTGCGTGCAAGACACGATATTTTCCAATTTCTGTTTGTTGATGGTAAACCAACAGCGCATGACATGTCTGAGCAGGCAACAAAATGACTTTCTGATGTTTGTTCCCAATAAGATAAAGGTGAGCTATTAATTATCATTTGCAATCAAACCTGCGTTATATTGGAGTGTAACAATAGTTCTCAGCTTCAGTTATCTTTAAAATACACATGAACATTGTGGTCTAGATTTAATATGTCTCTCAGCATAACAGCAACTGCTACTGTAGTTTGAAAGAATCTGTACTGATAACAAACCTGTGTGCTGGCCTCATTCTTTAGAGCATCATATTTACTTTGTCAATTACTTATTTAATGACAGAGATTTTTCTTATCTATGATTCATTTGTGTTTAAGTATGAGGATATATGTTTAAGATATTGTTATCTGCAGTTATTGAAATAATGGAAATTTATGATAAAAAAATTACAAAATAATGTAGGAGTCTCTTGCCTTCATATTAACTAAAATTAACTCTGATGTTTACCATATTATTATGTCCTATAAAAATATAATTTCTCATCCCTATAATTTTCAAACATATTGGGAATTTTACCAATCATCACCATTTTCTACATATTTATAGGTTTTCCAATTAAAGATTTTTTTAAAAGAATTTTTACAAGAAAAATTCTACAATTATGGCTAGGGATGGGCGATATATCGAATATACGCGATGTATCGATATATAAATCTGATGAGATGTATGAAATGACTATATCGCGACCATCGAGTACAAATTGTCATGTAAATGTTTTAAGCCGTCGGCATGTAATTCTCTTTGAGTTTTGCTTCT
>JAPZDY010000011.1:1802843-1817113 GCA_029783645.1 Ctenochaetus hawaiiensis
CCGCGTTATAGTGAGGGACAACTGTAAATATCTTGTTAAGTTACATATAGAGCCGGGTAAAAAATTTGCAATTAATCCCGATTAATCGCGAGTTAACTCAGGATAAAATGCGATTAATCGCGAGAAAAAATTTTAATCGACTTACAGCCCTAATATATATATATATATATATTGTGTTTATAAATTTACAATCGAAAAGTTTATGAAGCAGAAAATGACTTGTGTCCAGCCTAAATGTTCTTGATCCTACCGTGGAATGGTTGACCAGGTACCGACAGAGCTCTCCTATGTACTGCACCACAGTCACATTGTATTTCACACAGTCTTTCCAAAACTGACTGGCAGAAAACTTCTTTTTTAACACACATGTCGCTCCTAGGATCCAAAGAAAGAAATGGCAAGGTAAACAGTTAGCTATGTAAGACAATATGATGCTAGAAACTTGAACAGAATTTATAATATGTAGCACATGTCTAACAATGTCAGTACAAATTATTCAGCCCTGCAGTGAGAAATATCTTAAGCTTTGTTTCAACCTTTTGATGTGATGTGATATGATGTGAAGTGATGTAATATGATATGTAAAAAGTAAGAATTCCTTCAAGGTCTATTAAATAAGAAAAATATCCAGTCGTGCACATCCAGCATTTGCTCTAACCTTACACCACTGTTTCTTAGCTGCACTTACTCTCTGGAAAAACACATTTAATTTGAAGGAAGCATCAACAGCTACAGCAACAAAATCTGAACTTTTGGTGTTTGCACTGGCTCATAGTTAAGCGCGGGGCTTCATTTGTGCAGAGGCATGCCAGAGCAGGCTGTGGCACCTTCCAGATAAGAACGATCACCTATTTCACTTCATCCAGCACCTTCCTATTTTTTCTGCTCTGTCAACTTTTTACCTTATCAGAATCAAAAATTAAATTGCTTGTTTTGCTATTCTGTATGCAGTTAAACACACACACACACACATACACACATAAAAACAACCATTTCTGTGACTTTGTAGCGTTAATATTAGAACTATATTAGCTAACAATAATTAGGAGGAATGATTTTTGGGGGTTCTGGCTAGCAGCACTAAGTTCTGAAATAAGGTAAATATGGATCTAAATGCAACACACAGAGAACAGAGGTATAATTAGTAATGACTTTTATTATCAAACAAAGGTGTAGAGAAACAGTTGAGCAGAATGGGTTCTTTCAGTTAACTCGAGGTTAAGGGGGCAGATAATGATCAAAATTCTCTTTTCACAAAAATCACAGGCTACAGTAATCAAAATCCTCTTCACGAAAACAGGAACAAGCAGAGTCTCTTTGTTTTCTACACAACAACTTGAATTACCAAGCTCAAACAAAAGTGCCAACAAGACCAAGTAACAAACAGCCCAAACAAAGCTGAAGGCACTAGCTAATTTAACAGAGCCAGTGAACAAAAAGATGAAATGTTACCAGAGGGCTGGGAAGAGGCATAAGTCAGGAACATGCAACATTGGCAACAGGTGATCAGTCCGGAGATTAGTGCTGGAAAGAGAGCGCTGGATGAAGGCTTGCACAAAGGGGTGGGAAACCTCTTTTTCAAGGGCAGGGAACAGAGGTGGCTGATGGGCGCATTGGAAAGGAGAGAGACCAGTGGCTGAACTGACCAGGGTGTTGTGGGCTTATTCTACCCTATAAGCAGGGGTTGAAGTGGGCCGGAGCCCTCCGAAGCTCAGCTCCGCCACCTCGGAGCTCAGCTCCGCCACCGTAGTAAATAAAGTAAGTGGTAAGTGGAGCGGACAACGACGTGTGGCAAACACTTAAACTAGCGTTAGGTGTAAGGCTGACTNNNTTTCTGTGTAAATATCCCATGTTACAACGTGAACATCTGCGGCTTATAGACAAGTGCGGCCTATATATGTACAAAATTTTTTTTCTTTTTAAATTTAGTGGGTGCGGCTTATATTCAGGTGCGCTTAATAGTCCGGAAATTATGGTACTAACTTTACTCTTATTTACTTTAGATAGCCAATCCCAAATTATTAAGCCCAACATAGTTGGAGCCCCATGTGACCCAACAATGATTCATCAACAATCATTCAGGGTGAACCAGAGAGACCTGTGATGATCAGACTACTGACCATGACAAGTTCTAGCCAAACAGATAAGTTTTTCTTTGTCAAAAGATTTTTTCTCAAACTACTTTGAAATTGTATAAGAAGATACTATTTGGAAATTGCAGATAGGTTGTCATGATATGAAATTTGGAGTTTAGTTATTTCCTCGTTTATTTTGTCATTGATATGGCAGAACTAACAAGTAATGCAAACATTTTGCCTATGCAACAATACAATTTTTGAGTTTTTGGATGAGCTACTGGCTGCTTTGGAGCCAGTGTCGAGAAGAAGTCACGCAACACCTGCCTTACAGTCATTCTGCTTTCCTGCAAAACCCTCCATGGCAGAAATTAGTAAAACATACAAAACCCTTATACCCATGTATCCAAAATGTTTGCATGTGTTATCATTACTGCATTTATTCTGAGCTGTTTACCAGCAAAACACACACCAACTAAAAGTGCAATATGTTAAAATGGTCACACAATTTAGCACTCTTTATTTGGGTTCTTGGTATATCAGGCCCTTAGTTCAAATTTACTGCACTGCAGGTGTTCTTACCAAGGTTTATGCATCCTCCAATCCCTAACAGGGAAGCAGACATGTGGTAAAGGGGAAGAGTAATGTAGATGATGTCATCAGATGTGGCTCCACACATTTCAAAGAAGGCCATACTCAAAATGGCTTTCAGATGACCAACACGGGCTGCCTTGGAAAGACCTAGATAACAGTGGCACATCCATCTTAGACATGGCTAACATGCTGTATTCTTCCAAGCATAGTTAAAATTGCATTTTTAATTTAATCTCTTAATTTGGTCACATTTCATATTTTTAATCTCTTAATTTGACTTTGTGATTCCATTGCTGCACTGAACTCTCATGGAGTCAAGCAAAACTTATTTAGAGCAATCTTAGCTCATTTCATATACGTTTTCGAATTAGTGTATGATTAAACAACACTACTCAGTTGTAATTAATAAGGTCATGATCTACGATAGAAGAAGTTAAATTAAAGCTCTGATTACATAAATATGCAGTTTAACTCTTCAAGTGTTAATGCATACCTTTATATGTAAAGTTGAAATGCTGATTATTTTCTAATCACATTGGGTGTGCCTTTGAGATGGAAACAGCAGATGATTGTGTGAAGATCAAAATAGCCCTTTTTTTTAGACAGTGCTTACTTGCAAATTTTGTTAAACTGAAACAGAAATACCACCATAGTATTAACTATCTCTAGACAGTTTTGTCACTCATCTCCTCCAACCTCAGACAAAAAAAATTAACTAACCAATCACATATACATGCAAATATTAAGAGCATGACTTGTATCAGTGTATCCTGGATAAGGTATTTTATCTTGCTTTGAGGATTACACAAGTCTTTTCATTTTATTTATCGTAATGGTGACATGATTGAGATGTCTATATTATTATTTTGTATTACTATACACTATTTTGGGATATTTTTTTCATATTCATCTATATTTTGTTTAACACATTTATCTTGTCTACTTTTCAACAGGTAAATGTATTATCTTCTCCCATGCTGATGTACATTAGATACAGATGTTGTTTCTAGCTGATCACCTTAGTGTGTTAGTATGCTAATTTTTTTTATAAAGGAATAAAAGAAAGTACAGCTGAGACTGTTGGGGATGTCATTAGTTTTTTTAGTTATTTGATCACAAGCCCCTTACATACTATACCAATACCAGAGAACTAGTGGAGACAAAAGTATATGCATAGTATGCATAGAGTATAAAGTATGCATAGGAGATAGTTCTTCAGAGCCAAGTCCAAAGAATATTAAAACACAATACTGTGCCCAGCTGCAGCCTGTTCACCCTGCTGCTGTCCCACAGCAATGTAAAACTATCTACCGACTAACCAGCAAGCTCCACACTAAAGGGTAGCTTGTCTCCTCATGCTGAGACCCCACAGTCCATCCTCTGCAATACAATACAATGCAATAGTTCATTTATTTAGTTATTTTTGCTATTTATAATTTATTAATCCATTTGTAAAATTGTAGTTTTGGTGAGTAGCATTTGGGAAATACAAAATCATTGAACTACTAAAATGGAAACTGAGAACCAGAATCATTGAGAGTCGGCTTTATTTTGTCTGATCCATCAAAATCAAGACTGCATTTATTTGAATGTGTTATCTATTATTATGTTTATTTTTGCTGTGAATGTGGTTAACTGACATCAATTAATTTAGAACACTGACATTCTACTTCTGTTTCATAAAATACAATCTTGTTTGAATAATCTAACTGGATTATTATTTGTTTAAGTTCATTGCATAAGAGAGAGAGATCAACCACTGGTGGGCCAGATCAATGTTTAACAAGATAAATAGTGGCATGCTTTGCTGTCGATTGATAAGCTTGTTCCAACAGAAACAGTCTATGCTCTTAAAACAATAAAAAAAAAACCCAATCCTATCAGGTAGAATTTTCACCACAACCTCCAATTTTTTCTTCCTCGTTTTCAAGGTTATTCTTGACTCAATAGGAAATGCATTAGCGGCTATGAAATTAGCCAATCTGCTGCTAAAAAAAACCTCTGTGTCGTATTTACTTTGCATGTTATAGTAGCCTCACAAATAGAAAGGAAACACAATCACTGCTGTGGAAACTGTTATTATTAGGAACTCCTGCATTGTGTTTGATTATTGTCAAATCCAAGTAGGGTTTCCTGCATTGCATTTATAATTCTAGTGTCTCTACTATGACCATTTGGATGTGACTTATGCACACATGAGTTGACTGGTCATCTGTAGGCTATGTAATAACTAAAGAAAACGATGCTCATGCAATACCTGTAGTGCCAGATGTGAAAATGAAGAGAAAGTTTGACATGATGTCAACTTTAGGAAGGTCACATAAGGTTTCTTCAGACATGTGTTCCAGTTTATCTAGCAAACTGCTGAACTCCTCAGAGGGTGATGTGTGATCCACCACCCACACAGCTATGTTGTCCTTCAGATCAGGCTGCATTTCTTCCACCAAATGTACCAACTCTGGACAAACAGATACAATAGGTTATCTCACAGCTGCTTTATCAGACAAAGCCTAGGCTAGCAAACAAGCATGTTGAGATCATTGCAGAGGCTGCATTTTGTGGTGTTATATGGGACTGAACTGTACCCTTAGGTGTACCTGTTTTTTTGCTCTACCCTACATATGAATGTGATTGTATATGTATAGGGTTAAGGTCAAGAAAACACCATCTATTATAAATTAAAGAGGATGAAACTGAATAAACTTATCTAAAAATTCAATATAATCACATCAGGTTAAAGTCTGAAAGCATTCAATGTGTGCTTATTGAAGGGAGAAGTCACAGCCTTACACTTTGCCCTCTACCTGTCAACTATCACTACAACTGATTTAACATGCTAGAAAACTTTCATCTGGAGGGCTTAATATGTAAATTGGTTACAGTGAAAAAAAAATCTTATATAAAAGATACTTTATCCACACCGTCATACACAGGACAGCCGCAAAACTTTACATTAAGAAGCTGTATATAAATGACATGTAAATAGATATAAGACTTATATATATATATATAATATAAAACTTAATCAATTATTAAAGGCGTTTGGTTTATTTTTGTTAGTATTGCTAATGACTTCAGGTTCAACCACTAAACAAAAAAAATGCTTCACTACCATAATCTTTGTAGCTTTTTTCACTGGAAAAATGGTTAAATTGTGCCTAGTTTTACTTATTAACTGACCAATTCAAATATGAAACACAATATTTGAGAGCATAATATTTTAGATTATTTATTGCCCTCTAGAGAATTTTCCTTTGGATATTTTACATAACATCCTGTGATTTATCATGGTATTTTTATCTCTTATGATCTTTGCATTCCAGTTGCTAAAAGTAGCTAATTTCAGTTGCTAAGGTACTGTATGTAGGCGCAGTTTTGAGGTGCTCTACATTACTGGAGTATTTCCAAAATCTTTTATTTTATACTTTTACATAATTTCAATTGAGGGAGGGATTTTGTTTTTTCTACTCAATTTCTACAGTTAGTAGCACAGTTTTGTTAGTTACACTTTTTAAGTTAAAGTTTAAGAGGCTTACAAAACCACTGATCATCCTAAAAACATCCAAATTGATAAAAATTATATCAACCAAAACTATGCAAATGAGTTGAAATCAGCTTCACCTCAACCTGCCAGAATATAAACATGAACACATTATGCATCATGCACAAACAAACAAACAAAAACATTAAGTTTATATATACAATCCTAAAATAATCTATATAGGGGCATTCTGCATTCATCTGACCTATAGTGTTTACACAGTACTCATATCCAGCTGTAATATAATAGTCTACAATAAGCACTACCTTAACACTCATACCTGCGATTGCTACTGTAACTGCAACACATGCTGTACATCTTAGTGTATTGTAAATCTTTTTTAAGACTGTCAGTGTTGCTCATACTGTTAATACTTGTTTATATACTTGGATGTTTGTACATATCTCAACGTAGCTACCTCTAACTGGTTCCCCTGATATTGCTTTACATTTTTATATTCATGTTTAATTGCTAAATTGCCAAACATTTTGTTTTATTGGTACAATACGATACAAGCCAAGTGCAATAAACTTTGATCTAATTATCTGCTCCAATCTTGAGTGTTTTTTTGCCGATAATATTTTTTTTTGCTATGCTTTTACTCAAATAGAACTTTGCTTATAGACTTTTTACAGTGTGATGTTTAGTTCTGAGGGTTTTTTTTTTCTCTTCACGGTTGTTTGACCATTTCATTTCACATCACTTACTTGCACTCTTTTAATGCATTTTAAAGACTTCTGATAATGTTTACTTACTTTTTTCCCTAATGTTCCTGATTTGAAAAAATTAAGGTGTTATCCCTATTTGCCCCTGCACGGGCTATGAACACCCTAACTACATATTCCACTATCATACTAATTTTCTGTGTATGATTGTGAACGTGGTTAATGCGTATATTAAGGTGCAATTGATTAAACTGATTTCAGGATCTGATATGAAAAGAAGAGAGAATGCAAATGGGGCACGCCTCCTATAAATGTTCGAAGTATTAGGAGGTTGTCCATTTTCTGTTCCCATTCCGTTGTGTGAATACCACCGAATGGCCATTTCAGGGGAAAGTATAGAGAGTGATTCATAATTATTATGAATTAGAATTCAAATTTTAATGTAAAGGTTTTTGTATGAAAAGTCTATAACAAGACATTGTACATACGTACTTTTAATAGAAAGGAAACTGTCCAGAAGAATGTACCTTTAAAATTCTTAGGAGGAGGTTAGCGACCCCCCTAAATATTATGTAGTCAAAATAGACTTTCAAACATTTATCTTGTGTAGCAATTACATACAAGCTTACACTTCATTCCATTTAGGTCTATATGTGGGATAGCTTTAGCGTAAATAATGTGAGGAGTACCTTAGATGTCTCAGAAAGGTTCTAGGGTCGGACTCGAGCTCCATTAATCAAAACACAGGGAGCAAGATCGAGAGATTTTACTTACAGTAACTACAGTAAGCAGTGAGCAAAGAAACGTGAGAGAAAACATGGAATACCTGCGCCCACAACAAGCGTCTTGGCTCCACAGCTCTCAAAGCAGTGAAGCAGAGACTTGGCTTTAATGTTGACGTTCAGAAAAGCGACCTCACAGCCCAGTTTGCACAGTCCCAGCCACACACAAATATAATCCGGTTCGTTGAACATGCACAGAGCAACAATATCTCCTTGTTTTAAAGACTCTCCCGTCCTAAACGCCCTCGCAAATTGGTTACTTCTTCTGTCAACATCCTGGTAAGTCAAAGTCTGGTTTTCGAATATGATGAATGGTTTGTTTGGGTTCTTCCTGACTTGGTAGAGAAAGCAGTCGAGGTATGTCACGATTCCTTGCTGCATACGAGCCTGTAACTTCTTTCCGTATCCCCGAAGTTTCAAGTAATAAATCAAATCCACCCACAAGAACGGATAAGTCATCCTTTGGTAGAGAAGGAGAGCCAACAGTCCCGCTAAAACGCTGGTAAACACCAGAGTTATCATCTTTACCTCCCTTCAAGACTGCTCCAAAACACTACTCAACAGTAGCAATAGCGCATGCCTCTAGAAAACCTGCAGTCAGGCAGTTAGCACACTTATTGTGCAATTTCACAGCAGTACTGGGACAGCCAATAAGCGATGAGTACGGAGGAACCCCCCCCCCCCCGCCGCCGCCGCCGCCCGCCCGCCCGCCCGCCCGCCCGCCCCATCCCTCCAGGATGCGAGAAATATTGACCTTTTACTGGCCTGCCACCCCAATTTGCCTGTGGAGAGACGCTTGCTGTTACCTGTTAAGCACTGCTCTTGAATTCACCCTGACATCTAAAAGTTGGTTATAGTGACTTCCACTGACATGGTGTTTCCTGCCTCTACAAGTTTACCCTACAAGATGTAGCTCTGATTTCCTACTCACTGACAGTTTTGGAGGCCACTGACATAAGATCCAGATTAGGGCCAAATTGTCGCTTGCTCTTGTAAGTGCAAATAGTTATTTGGACAAACCACACTTTGGCTTAAAAAGGGCCTTTCAGCAATTTGCAAGTTTCACAACCACTATATTATCCTGACTGGTTGTAAAGGGAGGGTAAGTAGAGGTATATTCAGTCTGGTGCAATCTGCAACTTTGCTGCAGGATGCCACCTAATCCTACAAACCAGACCTTTAACCAAGACTAAAGTCTCTTTTTTATGTCATCCTGTAATCACCCAAGACAAAATTGACAAAAAATTATAATCTTGTAATACATCCATGTAATGTGCCAGAGGACAAACCCAGCAAGAAAAGTGTCTTTCAAACTTTTATTTGTCAGCCTTGGAAGCTGTACCTGATTAGGTCCTATTCACCAGGAGTTAGCAGACAGCTGTCAGTTTCTGAGCTGCGTAGCCAAGTCCGATTGGTACTGTGCATGTGCAAAATTTTACAGATGTTAGAGAAAAGATGGCTAACTCTTTCCATCATCAGCTATGAAAAAAGCAATGTGTTTATAAAAGCCTTATGATGTATTTGATATGAATATATGTGATAAATTATATGTAAATGTGAAATCTGTGAGCAAATATGCGTCTGACCTATATATTTTATAATTTAGATGCCGCTTAATTCTATACACTGGCCTGGAATGGAGTTTTTAGTTATAGAGTATTGGTATTTATTTTTGGCACCCATGCAACTTGCAATAACATGGTTGGCAGCTGAGCCCCTGAAGGCCAAAAGTAAAACTTTTACTTCTGTTGGTACCTTCATTACAGCGATATCTCATATTTCAAACAACGATTGATTGCACTGTGACAGCTGGTAAACTTAACTGCTATCTCCTGGTGAACATGTACAGACATAACACCAAGACCAAACACAGCCTCTAAAACAGACAGATGCACTTTAATGACAGGGAACAAATAAATGTAGCAAGGTAGTTTTCTTACTGGGTTTTGTCATTGGAACCCTATGGCAGAGTTACCAAGGGGAACTGCTACCTCCAGAATATTCATATTCTTATATCCCTGAATATACTAACCACCTAACAGCAGCTAGAAATAATTAGCACTAGCCTAATTTATACATAAAGCTCCCTAAGTCACTTTTGTACTTTTTACCTGTTGCAACACTGGCTATAAAATATAAATGCCATTTTAATGACAGATTTAGTTGAAAAAAAATTCTCTATCATCACACTGTTACAAAAGCATTTGATTGTGTAATAATAAAATAACAAATGGGTTGACTTCTTTTTTTTATTGGGTTTGCAACTTGGCAGGGTAAAATGTACCATAACGATGATGTGCAAATTTATTTCACTAACTGAAGTAGAATAAAAGGTGAGCATATTTAAACATAGACTTACATCCCAAAGAAGGCAGGCTTCCGTGTGTTTAAATTTAGGTAGGTGTACAATAAAGAAAACAAATGAACATCAAACAATGATTAGAGATATGATGGAGAAATTAACAAATGAACATCTACTGAGTAAATGTTACTGGTAGTTGTGATGTAAAAACAAACAAAGCCTTCTAAGTATTGGGACAAGTCAAAAGAATTTTTCCTGAGCAAAGAAGAGACTTACAAGAGACAGCAGTTTGATGGAACAATAGAATAGTTCCACAACAGCCTTTGAAAAGAAATGTTTTTTTAGGCGGGTGATTCTGGCCTGGATGCTGTGCAACCTGCTGCCTGAGAGTTGTTGGGCACACAGTTCATTTGCAGGGAGTAAAGAGTCCTTATAATGCAGGAAGCCTTATTCATGCACCTACTGATGTAAAAGTCACTAATAGTTGTGATGTAAATCTGATAGAAAATGTACCAGAGGACGAGGAGTTCAGGGGACCAGCAGTCTCCTTCTCTACCCAGACTAGCCACTCTTAAGCTGGAAAAGTTTGCTCCAAACCATGCCAGCAAAATGTGTCCAGTAACCAGTGACATCATTGATTCTGATTATCAGTGTGATTCTATATCAGTTTCCTTCCTGATTCCTTCCAGCTGTGGTAATAGTCTATCTTTTCTTTTACAATCTAAAATTGATGAAAAAGATAAAAATATATTAAAAGATAAGAAGAATATTTTTAAAGCATTCTTTTTAATTTTGTTTTACCAATGCCTTGTTCACATGTACATGGTTATTTTCTAAAACTGTTTTTTCTACACATTTTGGCTTTTGTGCGCACACAAACACAGTTTGATGTCACTAAAAACAGATCTTTTAGAAAACTACAGCCAGAGTTCAGCTGGTGTTTCCAACCTATCTTAAAGTATTTTTATAGACTTTACTAAGAGAATATCACCATCATTAAAAAGTGTGAGGGAATTTCTCTAACTCCTAGGCCTTTTCACCTCTTCGTTTGCCACTGTACTTTTTTGCACTTAAGTAGAGCAAAGTTGATGGCTGTGTCACACAGTCCCTTTGTTTTAATCAGTGTTGTGTCTTACAGTTATTTGTGCAGACTCTTCCCATCTGCCCTTGCCATAGTAACCAAGGCTGATGGTGTGAATGTTTATTTTCTGATGCCCAGTTAGATCCTGAAAGTGTACAGCTTGACCTTATTTTGATATGTAGTTTAGGACTGATGACATGTGAGGACACAAAGACTTAAAAAAATCTTACACACAGGACAAACTCAGACTGGTGGTGGAAATACTCATGACTGCTTGTGGATGTTGCTAGTACTGATCTCCTCAGTGTTCTGCAATAAATGCCTCTGTGTAAGACATCTACCGTTTCCTGACCTCATCATTTTATCCAGCTCATTTTTGATCAGATTTTTCCTTCACAAAAAGAATTACTGAGCTCACAAGCATACTATTCCACTGGATTGGACCATTTGACCATCTGACTCTTGATTCCCATCACTAAATGAACACTTACCTGCTCAACGAGACTGTGATGAACGATGACTCATCTGAACCATTTCACTTACATGCACTGTATTGACATTCACATTGATTCAAAGAGGAACTGCTCCTCTTTTTTCATACAGATTGTACTAGTACACATGTCAGGGCGGTAGTAGGAGGTAGCAAGATAGAAATGTAGTATGTAAATGTAGACCGGAACAATTTAGAAATCTGATGACAAAAACAGTGTTACAGAGATTATCAGTATGGGCTGACAAAGTTCAATCAGAAGTAGCAGAGTTCACTGGTAGACATTAACATGGCCGGGAAAAAGGTGTGGCTGGGCAGGTGGGCAAATAATGATTTCAGCTGAGATCAGGTGCAGCTACAGGTTTCAGGGTGACGTGCCATGATCAGGAGTACAGGGTTAGAGATGGCAAAAGCTAGACTGCAAGGCAAAAACAACAAAAAGCATCTCAGATAATGATGCTTTCCAATAGGTCTGAGTGCAGATTTTGCTTTAGTCACTGTTTAGAAAAAAAAAAAAAAGACCAGCCAGTTTAGCAGTCTCTGTGACTGAGGCCCCTGCCATCTGTGCCATTCAAAAGTAAACTCTCTTTCAAAGTCACTTAGATCTTTTTTTCTTGCCATCTTGACGCAAAATCAGGATCAACTGGGCATCAAATGTAATGAACCCAAAGTCATGTGTGGAGCATGGACCTGTTCACAGAGTTTTACTGTATGCTATCATAGGCAAATAAAGTACTGGTAGACCTGCTTTCAGAACACAGTTCCAGGCAATGCCAGAGACATGAATGGCTGTCAGTCCCTGACTCCTCCTGTCTGCATGTTTTAGTGTCCCTGGGCAATACAATAAGCCCTAAATTGCTCCTGATGGCTGTCCCATCAGACAGTCCAGGCATTTCTTTTCCCAGTAAGTGTTTGTGATCTGATTAAGCCTTTTCAGTATTGTTTGCAAAGCCTTTTGAATACTGTTGCCTGTATGACTAACAACCTGTGTATTGACCTGATCCAGATTACAGACTCTAAACTTTTACTTAAACAGTCTATCTCCAGTTTGTGCTTGATGTTCTTGGCTACTACAAATGCATATTTGCATTACATGCATCTGATGTGATGAAAATAATGCAGCTTTATACAAAGAGTTTACACTGTGTTAATAAAAGTATTTGCCATTTTTACACTCTCTTCACAATCAGTTTACAACTTCAGCTAGTTGTTTTTGCAGTCACAAAATTATAATTTTTTGGAAGCAAGAAACAGCCATTCAGTCAAACTCCAAGGGCACTTTCTGCTGGTTTTGCTGTGGTGCACAGTGAATCCAGGACAACACATGATTTGAGACACATAAGACAATTTTATTTTTTAATCATTTTTTTAGTTATTTTTCTTTCCATCACTAAAACACTGCCTAGAATAATTACAGGTGGCCCAGAATGCATGAGAAGCTTGAAACTACATGAATCTAAATGAAAATCAATAGAGATTCCTGAATTATAATTTAAGAAATACATTTTGACAGTATGGCGCAGTGGTTTTAGTGTCATGTGAAACAGAACATGCCATATGAAACGATAAATATTTCCAGTTAAATGCTTGAGTGGATGTGACCTTAGAATTTGTTTTAATCTCTCTGTAATTCCTGAACATAACGTTAGAGGGCTCTCTACTCTAACTTTTTACCATGAAAAGTCATTTGTGGAATTATTCTCACAAATTCATGCTTCAAAATGAGCGCTAACTTTAGGGTGTAATCCCTCTAACTAAAACACCTAGAAAAAAACATGGAATATCCATAGTGTTTTCAATATTTTTTTTTCATAAATTCGATTATTTTACATGTGCTATTACTGCAGATTAATTTATTTATAAAACTTTTCACACGCGTAATTATAATTTATTTTTAAAAGATAATGACAGAAACTCAAGCTAAATTGCTTAACTAAAGTTTTTTTTTTTTGTTTTTTTTTTACATGATTCACCTGAGCCGACATATTAAGCTTCCAGTATAGGTTCCATTTTGTGAGTGTTATATTGCAATACACTCCAAAAAATATCGGGAGATGTAACGAAGGGTATAGTTTTATCTAATGAGTCAAAATAATGTTTGTTTTCTCTCATTGCTGAGCTCTTATAGCATAGCACTCAGTTAATAAATTATGTCAAATCATGAAACACTGGGAAGTATTTGAGGAGAAAAGTGGAATTTCTTCACTCATCTGACGGCACCCTCCATACTTTTTTAAAGCATTTTTTATAGTAGAAAGCAGGCTTGGCTTAAACCACCGAAGTGAAAGTGAAAGTAAAAACTCATGAAAAGCGCTGACACACAACGCGTTTCACACTCATTTTAAATCTAGAATAGACTCCATCTTAGCAAATTGTAAACTCCATTCTAATTTCTTGTGTCTTCACACTTAAGATGCTTCACAGTTCACAGAAGACCTGTGAGTTGCAGACTGGAGGTTTCTGCTTTGAAAACAGCCGCAGGTAAAGATTATTTTCTGTTGTTACTTGGGCTAAAATGGTGCTCAGGAGGAAATGCCAGTGTTCTTAAAGGGGCTCGTAAATTATGTATCTTTCTCTGTTTTACTCTCTGCTGAGTTGAATAAAGTTTAACGATAATGTTTTGTCTACTGGAACTTTAATATCCTATGATGGTGCTCTAGGAGCTCCAAATAGTAATTGTAGAAGTATTTGTATCTTTGTAGTACAAAGAGCAACGCGTTTCATGTTGAACTTAGGGTAG
>JAPZDY010000011.1:1837320-1848542 GCA_029783645.1 Ctenochaetus hawaiiensis
GCCAATCACATTAGCTGTGTGGCAAAGAGGCTGCATTACATGTGTCAATGAGTGAAAAAAGGAGCAGCCCACACTCATTCTCACTGTTTGCAACATGTCATCATTTTCTGTTGACTGGGTATGCAGTGCAGTTTTTTAAGTTAAACTTAATTAACTTATTTTTTTACATATAGGAGTGACTTTAAAGGAAAACTGCACTTTTGGGGGAATTTAGCCTACACAATCTGTAAGACAAATACATAGATGCCCCTTCCTTCTCTGTGAGTTAACAGTTTCGAATGCTGAATGGAAGTAAGTGGGAGACACCTCTACTGCCATCTAAAAACGTCTTTGGAAGGCCCTCTGAGGGCAGGGAAAGTGTTTAGACAGTGCCCTAAAGTGATGCTACTTTCAAGTTTTGCTAGCCTTCCGTAATTACAAACCCCAGCTTAAACTGCTTTTTAATGACAAAAATCATTCAAAATGTACACTAATCAGCCACAATATTATAAACCATTTACAGTTAAAGTGACATTGGTCATCTTGATACAGTGTATTGCTGGGAAACCATGTCTTGGTTCATTTGAATACCACTTGACATGCCTTAATCAAAGAGCCATGGAATTTGCTAGAATCTGAGCTATGTAGGTCCAAGGTGACCAAAACCCCGGTCTAAGATACAACCATTCTTTGAAGGGTCAGAGCCATGTGAAGACCATGGGTAGGACTTGTTTCAACACGTCACACATATGTTTGATTGCACCGAGATATAATAAATGTTAAGGCTAGCTGGACACTTTGAGGTCCCATCATGTTCCTCAGGCCATTCTTGAGCAGTTTTTGTGGTGTGGCAAGGCACGTTGCTCTGCCAAGGGAGGGCCACCGGAGAATGCTGTTGCTGTTAGGGATTGTACTTGGTCTGAATAAGTGGCGCCCATCAACTGGCATTTATGAGAATTCTGGGATCAAAGATTTATCAGAAGAACATTGCATTAAAACAAGATGATCAATTTTATTCATTTTACCTGTCAGCTTTTTTAATTTTTGGCTGAATGTTTGTATTTTAAATAAAACTGTGGCATATCATTGGCCAAACTAAACTGAAAAGCTGATTGCCAAATTTGAATTGCCATTACAGAATATTACGACAGAATGCCCTTTAATCCTGCAGTCTTATTTTAAATTCTTCACACTCATTTAAAAAACAAAGTGTGTGTTAGCATTGGGAACAAGAAAAATATCCATACCATGTGCATGAGTTGAGCGGATACCACTGTACAAGTAGAGGCAACCATCCTTCAGAATGCAGTAGTGCTGAACCCACATGTCCTTGCTTTTGTCCATTTTATGAAGCAATCCAAGACACTCTGGGTTTTTCACAGCCAGTGGGGGCAGATTAGAGTTGTGTCTGGTGACATCTACCCAAACATGGTTCTGAAATGTGAGAGAGTGAGAGAGCAAGGATTTGTGTTAGAGCAAGAGCCAAATATGCATATGCATTCTAACCAAACTGTCTCAAAGTTTTTCAAACATACAGTTTTTTTATTTTGCTGTACCAACACCCATTAGGGAGATAAGATTATATTTGACTTTTGTCATTTCACTGAATACAAGTATTGAGAAAATGAAATTCTGTTCAGCAGGTGCAGAATTATGTACATGTGCGGAGTGTAAATACATAAAACACAAGGAAGGATTGATATGAATAAACAGCATATACTGTTTAAACAGTGTGAGCTGTACTTAGATATATACCATATGAGCAAGTGCAGCATTCACAGTAGGCAATGCAGGTATAAGTACATAAATATATTGCAGGTTCCAGTACAAATAATGCTACACTAGACATTATACAGTCTACAGAAAAAACAGCTAGAAGTGTTATAAGATCATAGTGTATAACTAATCTGTACATATTTAAATATACATTCTTAGAAGTTACCTGTGTGATGGGATGAATAGCTTTTTCCATAGCTTCCAGCCACCTAAAATCACAAAGCCATAGCTTAAGCATGTTGTGCACCAAAAACATTTTATAAGGTAAATCATTGTTGATGTTTCAATTAGCCAAGTCTAAAAACTTTCTTAAAATTTTTTCTATAAATGTTTGCATTTTGATTCAGCTTTTTGTTCAATTAAATGTAAATATAAAACAGATTTAATGTAACACATTTAGAACTTTCTTTAGTGTAAAAGGTTTTAACTGTATTATACCTTTTCATCTCCTGGTTGGAAGTGGCACAAAAAAAGTACACTCGATTATCAGACTGAGGGCGGCACTTGAACACAAAGGGTTTTCCAAGGGAAATATCTGATCCCGCTTCAGCACCTTCCAGCTTTATCGCTGACAAGGCCCGCCTCTTGCCTTCATCCTAAAATCAATATGAATTAATGTCCAAAGAGCACTTTTGTCATTTTTGGTGGACCTTTTTTTCAGATCCTAAATTACAAAATAACGCTTACCTTTTTGTGTCTGTAGTAGTAGAGGCAGCAGTCATGTGTGAGAACAAACCATCTCTTTCTCCAGCCTTTAATCAGACCAGACTGAGTTCGCTTGTGAAGATAACCACGACATGCTGGTCTAGGGGTATTAGGACCACGTGCAATGTCGGACCCAACAGTCAATGTTAGAAGATCTGGACCTACAATATTAACAAAACTACATTTTATTCAACATCTATAGAATTATTTTGATTTTATACTGAAGCACTTCATATTCTAATTTGCCTAAATTTTCTAACACCCAAGGTTCATTTAAAATACAATTTAAAATCATACAGTAGTTATATGACCTTGAAACCTTGCCTCCTGTTCCAAACCAAAAGAATCCCTCACTTTAAAATCCGTTGTTCATTTGTTTATGTCCCCTAAATTTTTTGACTTGACTATACTGACTTGTATTTGCGCTATTAGACAGATGTTTTTATTCTTTTAATGAAAGAGGAAACATCTGTGCACTAAAATCTAAGATCAGATTTGGTTAGACTCAAGTTTGAAAGGTAATTCCAGGCAAAGAAACTCAAATCTTCCAGCACTAGATAGACTTCTCATGACAGAGAGTCTCACTCTGAGGCACAACCATGTTTGGCTAAATCTCTCCAATGTTCCCTCAACAACATCGGCCATGTTTGATATGAACCACTCCTTCCCTGGTTAACCTATTGCATGCAGTGGTGTCGAGATAGGCTTAATTTTTTTATGAATCAATTTAGGCACCTTAACCCACAATTCTGGCATTCTTAGAGTACTGAAACATTTTGTAATCCACATAAAAGTCCTTTGAACTTGTCCCATAAATACATGGCCTAATTACAGTCATTTTCTGGCTTAGAAATAGCAAACCTTGTCTGGCCAAATCAGCAGCCTCTGAATGAGGAATGCTGGTGACATCAGTTCCATTGACGGCCAGGACATAGTCTCCTACAATCAGCCCTGCTTCCTCAGCAGCCCCATCTGAAAAACCACAATTATTTACTTTACAGAGAAAACATCAATACCATTGTTACAAAAACTTTACATTTTAAAGTTATGTAAACACCCAAATGCCAGAAATGCAGAAAAACTCACTTACTTGTGTCAACCTCTGTAACCACAATAGGCTTAGAAAACTGTATTCGAAAGCCCCAAGGATACTCTCCTGTCCCTTTGCTTATCTTGACAGTCCTCTCACGAACTAAAAAAAAGGGCAAGTTTATAAGATACATATGTATTAATATGCTCAGTTCGCTGTAAGTAAGCACTCTACAAGCACTTCTTTAAGCATTCTAAATGAGATTTAACACCAACTGAATTTTCCACACAACATGGGCTAGCTAAAATTGATTTTACTGTAAAATTTATATGTCCAGCTTACTTGAAACAGCTCTAGTTCTGGTGTTTAGGCTAGGAGGAATGGCCCCTGAGCCTGTGTCATCTCCTTGATAAATCCATGCAGAGGAGTGGAATGTCTCTGTATAGAAGCCCCTGTCTTCATTGTCTCGAAATGTCATGTCCATAGAGTGAGTGTCCTCTGATACTAAACAAATATGATACATAAATGACCATACATGGTACATAGAACAGTGCAAGATACATAAGTTGCATAAGACATTATGCTTTAGTATGGATAAAAAAACCCAAAAAAACAGTAAGATATTCAGAGCAAAGAAAAAACATTTTGTTCACTGCCCTTTGACCCCAGGGGGCTGATTAAGTCCCTTTTTTGTGCCTTAACCTTGATAAAATGTAGTAAACACTCTCCACCTTGGTACCCCAAGACTAGTAATAAAAGATTGTGTTTTCATGTCATCGAAGTCAAATCAATCATAAAGTCAGTAGTGTCTTATATGCATTTCTTTAAAGAGACATTCAAGTGGAAATTGACAACACTAATGTAGAGGGAAATGTGTTATAAATGCCTTGTTACATGGATGCGCTTTTTGACTCTCCGATTAAAAGAATGTGAGGTTAATAAGTTTTGTGGTATTTTTGTCTCACATATAAGAAGTTGCATGTCAGCATTGTCAGTGACAACGGACCAATGACATTTATGCAGTCATGCAGGAATGCATATTTGAACTGGTTCAACACCCACCCTGTTCACCTTATTTGGCACCCTTAGACAACTACCTCTACCCCAAAATGAAGAAGGAGCTCAATGGTTGCTGTTAAGTCATTTTCCATCTTTAGGTTAAAGATAGTTTTAATCTGCCTGGGATGGCTGGAGTTGTCCTGATAGAGTGGGGTAGATTCCTTGAAGACCATGCTTAGGAGAAATGCTGGACTGTCTGATAGAAGGTAGCACATCTTGTTTAGGATTCATTACCAAATAGAATTCATAAATGTTAAATTTAAACATTTGATTAAAGTTGAAGTATTAAAATTAAAAGTAACACACTGCTTTGTAACGTTGTATGATAGTATACCCAACATAGAAAGATTGGTCAATGAACTAATTGCCCTTTTTTTGATACCTCCTTGATTCACCTCTGAGGTTACCTGATTCTTCTGTGATGTCACTGGTTATTGAGCTTCCTCCAGCAGAGCTCCACTGTTTGCTTTCCTTGAAAAGCTTTCTCCTCTTAGCCCAGTGGTCCGAGCAACCGCTGTCTGGATCTTTAGTAACCACAGGCTTCAGATGGTCTTTGGCATCCAAGGAAGCTGGAGACAATGCAAATAACACAAAAGATAAGTTTTAGTGACATATTCAGTTGTTCAGTGCTTATTTGAAAGCTTTGTACTGCAAACATTGCTGTAACTTACATCTTGATGCAATCTGTTTATCTGCCTTGTCAGTTTTACTGAGCTCCTCTTTCGATTCAGTGTCTGTTAAACATTTGGCAGGACATGATGCTGCATCTGTAGGTTTATCTAAATTCTCTGTATTCCTCTCTTCTGTGTCCAGGTGCAGATAATTTGACTCCTTAATCATCAATGACAGAGAAGGGCTGATATTCATTGTATTTTTACCAAATGGTTTTGATTGAGCCTCTTCTGTAGCTTCATTTGTGTTTAATGAATGAACATTAATGTCTTGCAGAGGATGCATGCAGGGATCTTCCATAACAGTTCCAGTGTGTTTTGCCATACAGCTACCCACTGACGATCTTGAATGCATTTGGAGAAAATTTTGCTCGAGAGCACCAACAGTTATTGTCATGACTGAGGACTTACCATGTTTGGGTAAAACTGAGACTAAATTCTCTTGGCTTGGATATTTAGCATCGTTCTTCTGGAATAATATTACAGGATTGCTCTGTAGCATTTGTTCTTCTGAGCCACTGCAGGAAGGAGGGATGAGTTGTATAGCAAGAGCTTGGCCACTGAGCTCCTCTTTATGGGGCTCCTGGCTGAGGTATTCAAATTCCCCCATTTCTTGGTTAAATCCACTGTCTGATATGTCACTTTGATCAACTCTATATTCACTGCCATTTCTTTCCATACTGTCCTTGTCCTCACAAACATCCTGTTTTAAGTTTATATCCTGTTGTCCAATATCCATATGATGGCAGGTGTTGCTGCTCTGTCCACTGACTGTTAACATGTTAGGATTATCCTCAGAGTTGGTCATATAGAATGGACAGAGCAATGATTGTTTTCTATCATGGCTTTTCAAGATTTCTGAGACAGGTTTAGAACTTCCCTTTGTTTGTGAAGAATAAGAATTCCTTAGTCCAAATGCAGGAAACTGGTCATCACACTGGTGATCATTTCCTAGCCCCACTGTTTGGAGAGGAAGCAAGCACATAATCAAAGAGGAGAATGATTCACTAAAGGGTCGCAAAAGATCCTCTTGAGATTGGAGACCCATCCCAGGATATGTTTGGCGTCTTCTTTTTTGTGACAAACAAGCTTTGTGTTCAACAGTGGCAATACTGTTGTTTCTAATCCAGGATTTTCTCTTTTGGTGGTTGATGAAGTCTTTGGTGAAGCTAGACCTGTTTGTCGACCATGGGAGTCTCATGAGCATGGGTTCGCAGTTGTCAGATTCTGATAATTGATCAAATGAAGGTGATGTAAGTGTTCTTTCTTTATTTTCTACTTCAACAAAATATGGGCATCCAGAGTCTTTATTGCAGTTTATGTTGGGTGTCTGATGAATTTCCCTTTGATGTTCATCAGCAGGACTACAAGCCTCAATACTAAGGGAAGCTAGGTCAAGTGTTAGGTCCTCTAGAGAGTTATATTTAATGTCTGCAAACTCTTGGGGTGGAGGAATGTCCCAGAACTGATCAGTACTAACGCTTTTGTGAAAACAGTTCCTGTCCCCTAAAGAATTGATGTTCAATGGATGATTTTCCAAAATAAAATCAGATGATAGTTGCTGTTTGTGATCACTGAGGCATTGAGAGTAGTTAGGATTGTCCCATATTTTTATCAGTCTGACAGATTTTGAATCACTATAAGTCTCTGTTTGTTCCTTCATGCTTCCAAATGTAAATCTGTATTTTGTCTTTTGATTTCCATCGGGACTAGCCACATTTTGTGAAGGGTGCTCAGATGACTCACTGTTTGGTAGCCATGTCCTCTCAAATTTGTTGTTTAAAACCTTCTCAGCACAGTCCCCATCATTAGTGAAAAACAATGTAGTCCTGATGCCAGAAGAATTAATTTGTAGGATATCTTGGATTTCAAGATTCACATGTGATCCAGAGCAGTTAATTTCCATGATGTTAGTAATAGGTGTTGATGAGTGGTTTGCATTTTCAGCCAAGGGCTCACGTGACTGCTGAAACATAATCTTTGGGAATGCATTCTCGATTTCATTAACAGACACTGATGTTACTATCTTTAGTCCTTTTTCTTTGTCCTCTGTTGTTTTTGTGTAAATATTCCTTGGTTTTGGAAATGAGTTCATTTGATAATCTTGTTTACGTTTTTTCTCCTTGGGTGAAGTGTTGTTATATTCTTCCTCATTGTCAGATCCTGATGGAGCATTTTCCTTCCAAAGAGAGTCTGTTTCCCCTTTTTCAACAATTTCATGTTTGTAGCCAAGACCTTCATTTTTGTTCTGCTTTTGAAAGATGTATGGTGAGACACTTTCTGAAATTAAAAAAAACCAACAACTTTACTTTAGAATGTCTAAATATTAAAATAATCACAGCAGTTATATCTTATGCACATTTAGGTATGTAAATATTTTTGACATTCTAACATAATTTAACAATATGAAATCAGTTTATTTCTGTTTATATATCTATAGGAGTTTTTTTAAACAGGAGTACAGACACCATGCAGTGATGTAATGAGTTTTTAATAGATTTTACGGATCACAGTATACATCCATACTGCAACAATTACATAAATCATGATATAAGATTTTAAGCCTGTCATAAAAAACAACACAAAATAACAACACTAGTATTGTAAGCACAATTCTTTCCCAAGCTTTTATCTAATTCAAACATATTACAGTGAATCTATAAATTTTTATAGAGGCATGAACTAAGCTTGTAGAAAGTGATAAATGTGCACCTTAAAAAGGTCTTTTATAGGCTTGATTTTACATGCACGTGAACGTTTCTGCCTAGGTGTTCAAAAAGGATACATAGTTACTTCATGTATGCCAGAACTAGTGTTTGGCAACCTCATCAGCTTTTTTATACAGCAAGTACACAATAATAGTAATGGTGCAAAGGGCCTACAGTTAGTATGCTTCAAGTGAAAGAGTTTGTTTGAATTCATTGTCAATCATTCATTTAATTTATTTGAGATCTGAAGCAGACTGAGGCCTTCACTATCCTGAGAGATCAAACATAATGGTAGGTAGAATGGCATAGTTAAAATAAGACTTACAAGAAACTAATCAAACAAATATGTTGTCATGATCCTATAACCATTACGCTAGGCATCTCAAATTTATTTTATAATCATAATTTAAAGAAAAAAAATCTATTGCCATTTAAAGTAAGGTTAAAAATTGCTTAAATGTTGAGAGGATTTTTTGTTTATTGAAATAATATAAATGCAGACTGGGAATTTTTATGGGGACTTTTTAAATTTAACTAAGAGTGTACTGGGCACTATACAAATAAAACTGAACACCAGTAGTATTACAGTAACTGGCAAATCTAAGCTAACTGCTGGCCAACAAGATTAAATTATGCAGAAATTAAGCTTACAAATCTATCTAAAGGTGTACTCTGCAATTTCTTTACAGGTCTTAAAGAGATAGAGCTTTGGAAACAAAAACTCAAAGACGGCAAGTCGGCTGACCCAGTATTTACATATACTATAAAACCTAAAGCTTATCATTTGTAATATTTAATAGGGCATAAAGACACAAAAAGAGTACATTGACTTTTCAAGCTACATAACACAAAAAAATTACTAGAAAAAATTAAAAAGTGAACTTTTAGGTTTGTAAATGCATTTTGTTCTTGTGAGGTAGAAATAATTCAATAATAGTTCATTTTTGCTGTTAATTTAAAGTATATCTGATTCCCTGCTAAAATTAAGTATGAACTTTACAAGTTAAATGTATGTCACATTTAGGAGACCTTTCTGAATTGCTAGCAAAATCTGAAGCAAAGTCTAATGGTGGTCTGCTGGGACCACCTTTCTTTTCTCCCAGCCTGCTGCATCAGCGTTCTCTACTAGAATACAATATTCTCCTTTTGACTTGTCTGTCTTCTTCCTGGGTTATTAATGTCCCCGTTCTCCTTCATGAAAACTTTAAAGAGACAGCCACACATATTGTTCTAGTAATCGTAACTCGGTCTCCCTCTTGCCTGTGAAGAGGAGAGAGAAATGTGCTGTGCTATGCTATGCCGCTGCCAGAAGAGCTGCTGACTGAGATGCATGGAAACAAATTACAATTCTAATAGAAAAGTGTATATTTTTTGTTTAATAACAACGGCTCAGGAGGTACAGCATGATGTCCACTACTCGGAAGTCCAATGGCTTGATCCCCAGCTTCTCCATTCCGCATGTCTAAATATCCTTGTGCAAATTCCCAAATTCCTTTATTGCTGATTCATTGGTCTGTGAATGTGTGTATGAGTTTCTGATGAGCAGCTAAGCACTTTAAAGAGAAGCTGCCTGCCATTAATTGTGAATTTGTGTGTGACTGGGTGAGTGCTGATTTGTGTTGTAAAGGGTTTGAAAGACTAAAAAAGAGCTAAGTTGTACAAATTCAGTCCATTTCCCTTTAGATGTGTTGCTAGGGTAGGCAATTTTTTTTGAAACCTACAATACATTGTTTGTGTCTTTAATTAGCACCAGTGTTTCAGAGCAAATCAATGTATTATTTTGAATTATACATCTGAATTATGATATATTTAGGGGGACAACTCTGTTTTATCAAAGAATGGAGGTTCTTCATCCACACCCCCACCACTAGCACACTGGAAATTTCTGCCAGTGCTGAAGAAGTCAAAACACTGGCAAACCAAATGCAGGTGTGGAAAAAAATGTGACTCATCTAAGCACAAGATTAACCTCACTGCGCCCTTCCCTCCACCCAAAGCTCCAACTCACGTTTACTGCTGCTGGAGCTCTTTCTCCTCTTACTGTTTCTTCTCCTCCCCCTCTTGCTCATTCTTAAACCCACCACAGCTTCACATTAACTGCAAGAAAAGCAAAGGAAAGTTTGTCATACATATGAATTTTGTAAACTGGAAGCAAAGGTTTTATAATTTCACTGGAAAGAGGGAACATGAAGGATTGGGGAAACCCTTCTGATTGTGCGTAACATAATCATGGAAAGAGTTTCGATTTGATTGGCACCCATCTTCTATCTGGTCATTTCTACAGCACGGATCAAACACAAATATTGAAGAAATATCTAACTTTAGGTTTCAAACACATTTTGTTTTCAAAGTGCAATCTGAACATAAACACACACACACACAAAAAAGCTTTTAAAATCACAAATGAAGAATTAAAAAATTAAAAAGCTATTAACAAAGTCAGACAGATGCTCTCTGAAGAATCTAGAAATCAAACAGTCCTGGTATATTCAACTGTTATTGGAATGCATCTTATCTGATCAGCACTTTTAACCACATGGATAATATTTTGCTCATACCCTGAGAAACCCAAACAAGTGACTTACCTTTTGGTGTCAGGTCCTGGTGGCTGCCATCAAACTCTTAAAGTGTTCGTTTTGAAGACCACAAACAGACAGCATGTGAGCAGCAGCTGCTTTTTACACGTTCTACATGGTCTGTGTGTTCCAGACTGCTCTACTTCTTATTGTTTCTATTCTCAACCTAAAGCAGCTTATTACATTTAATCTTCTGAGCCTCCAGTGATGTCAGCGTAAGGCTTGTCAGTGGGCATACTTTCCGCCAGCAAATGAGAACAGTTGAGATAAGATCAAAAGAGGTCATAGCAGGTTTATGTGTTTTCATTTGCTTAATGGCTGCATTTATTTAGCAATGGGACCTGCCATTTTTTACATTCACGCAGGCAATCATAGATGAATGCAAGCTACAACGCACACAGATGAGGTGCACTTCCAATTTCCTGTATTTTCCTTAAATAACAACAGAAAATATACAAAAAAGCTAACCCTTTAAATGTTTTTTATTTTTTTTTAAAATATCTATCCCAAGGACATAATCCCGTGGCATGAGGCCAATGGAAAAATTGCCATTTCAGTCCTCTGTGAAATTAAAATATCCACCCTATTCTTGACCCATGAGTTAAGTTTAGGTAAATGAACGCTATGAAAAAAGATTATAGTTCACTTCGTATACTGTTTGGTGCTTTACGGAAGTGTATTGCATTCACTTGGAAAAAAAAAAAAAGGTCTGTTTTTT
>JAPZDY010000011.1:1966852-1983564 GCA_029783645.1 Ctenochaetus hawaiiensis
ACCAGTTATTACATTTTTTTTTAATAACAATTCGGGTTGTTGTTACATATCGGGCTCTAACGACCCCCCGTCGGGGGAGGGGGGGGGTCTATTGGGGGGGAAAAAGTCACTCTTGCCTGCATTCAAAACTTGAGAGCCCTGCAACATATAGGGTACGCAACTCACCTGGATATGAATTGTTCACAGTTCTAAGCAGTTCAACGCAGTTATACTCGAAGTCACAGTATTCTGCCCTGCCCTGAACGTGTAGTGTTAAGTTTGGCAGATAGCTAACAATTCCCCAAATGAGAGGCAAAGTGTTCTTGCTTCCAGCTGTTTATTTGTCACTCCCAGTTGAAGATGACTGTAAAACTGACATACATAGAACAAAGAACAGCCATTAAACAACATATATTTATATGTCAAAAACGTTTAAGCAAATCACAGTTTTAAACAATGTTCAAAGTACTTTAAACAGAGCATCACTGCCATTACATTTAGCTTAACATAAAGTCCGCTAGCTTGATGCTAACATACAATGGAAAACGCTATTGACGGGCTAACAGAAATTAGCATTGCTACCGCGGTAATTTTAAACTATCAAAGCTACTTTAACACAAACAAAGCAGTATGTAGCACATACATGTAAAAAAACATTGATACTCACAGGCATATATTTTCTCTGCTCTGTGTAAAAATTAAAACCGCGGGAGTTTAGCTGCTGAGTGTCTACCTCTCTTGACTTCATTGATCACTACTTTTGGCAACTACTGCCACCATCTGGATAAGGCGTGCACAACAGAGGGGGCAGCACACAGGGCTTCTCAACTTCTCAAGTGTATTTCAGTCGCCAGTGTTCAATTTCTATAGGAAACTTCTTAGTTTAAGATCACTTTTTATCAACTTCAGATATGTTTTTTATCTCTAACATCCACACGTACTGCACAGCAACAGAAGGGAAAATAAAGATAGTTATCAGAGTGAGACGATTACTCCTAGTGCTTGGAGCTTAGAGAGTGAAGCTCTACTACCACCTTGTGGCCAAACTAGGACTTACATTTAGTTTGGCCACAAGGTGGTAGTAGAGCATCACTTTTGAGTTTTAGTTAAAAGATGAATCACATGACCGGCAGAGTGCAGGAAGGCAAATGACTAAACTTAAAACTACTCGTACAATAAATCATGACAGGAAACTTTGAAGGGAAACTGCTGATATATGTGAGTCAGATACAAGTATTTTGTCTTTCTGTTTCAGTTTTTTTAGTCCAAAGTGAAATCCCAACCTGTTAGTAAAGCTTTCTCAACATTTCTTTATACAACTGGTCTGTATTTAAAAATGCGTGATTAACAGTGATCGTTATCTCAGTCTGTGGAGGGCAGCTTTATGCTTGTCAGCATACAGCCTGCTAGAAGTTCTTTAGAAGAGGTAAAAGAAGATAAGAACCAGATGAATCCATCTGTCTTCCATCTCTTGTATGAAGCCCATGAAAAGAGATGAAAGACTTAACTGTTTTAATGACAGCAAATGATGTATATTGACTAAGATACTAATGATGTTAATGTCAGTTTTACAATACAAGGATTTTACTCCTAGCTACTCTGTCTCACACTCACCTTAACCAGATTGTCCTTTGTGCTCTCATGTAAGACTCTCCAACATTCTTCCTAGGTTTGATCTACTGTTGTTGACCCTTGCCTGCCTGCCTTCCTGTCAACTACTCAGAGCACTCTACAATACAAGTCAGCACTCACCCATTCACACACACATTCACACACTAATTACAGGTGGCTTCTCTAAAAAGGGCCAACCTGCTCATCAGGACGTCACACACACATTCACAAACCAATGGCACAGCTGTCGGGAGCAATTTGAGGTTCAGCCTGAGAATACTTCGACATGAGTGCTGGAGGAGTCGGCGAATCAAAATGCCTCAGCCTTCTGTCTGTGACCTTGAGTTCTGCCCTAGCACTTCCTGGCATTTGTCTACCTGTGTTTGTTGTTGTCTGGCATTCTGCTGTAACGGCATCAGCGGTGTACCGCATCTAGGTTAAACACGTCATTACAAAGCTAAGCCTTCTCTATACACTATCTCAGTAAATGCATGTGATAAAGCACCATTTAATGTGTTATAAAAAAGGTACATTATTTTATTGTAATCAAACAGTTATTTTAAGAATTGACATTATACTACCTCTTTTCCAGTGATGTGTTACATTTAAAGAAAAAATGTAATTTCTGCCACCACAGGGGCAGTAAAAGTTCCTTCAGTATTAGGAAATGGGCAGGAAAGAGCTGAGGGAAGTTTTAAACAAACTGTGTTTTCATGTAACACTAGCTCTCGGCACAGGTTCGTATAGGTCCTTCCAGCTTTTTGCTTACCTTGTCTTTGATAACTTTGTCCATGATTTATCCAAGTGTGTTCTAAAAAAGGTGCTGGACCAAATAAAGCAGTGCAATAGAAATCCAATAAAGTCTTGCACACTTCTGCTGCCTTTAATGCAGTTTATTGAGCAATCCAACAAGCAATGTTTTGAGCTACATGCAATTCCCCAGACTTAACTGAGGGATGAACTTAAGGATCACTCAATTGTGCAGAGTTTTAGTAGGTGTCTACAGTAATCGCACCTCCAGAAAATAAATAAGAAAGGTACAAAAATAATGTCAACCATATGTTGTCACACCAACCACACAGCCTTCAGTAAATCAAATTAACAAGGGGAACAATGAACAGTCATATAAATCTCATATAAAAGGTCTGATATAAAAGTGTTGATTCAAACCCCTTGGTGAGAGAATGCCCAGTGTGTAGATCCAGTATAATTCTCTGTTTAGAAGCCAAGTATCAGTGTTGTATGGGCATTTGACAGCTTTAATCCTGACTTATATGAGAGCTGATATACTATGTTAAGCTTTTTGAAAGTGAACAACTTGGCTTGCCATGTCCTGGTTACTAATAGCACATCTATGTTCTGATACTCTAGTTTTCAAAGCTCTGCTAATTTTTCCAATGTATTTTAGACGACAGGAACCCCTCAATATGTCTATAACATTTTTTGTGTTGTAGAAAATGATGATGTTGGCATGTGTTTGAATTATATATATATTTGGAACTGCATTTGCATCTTGCTGTGATTTGATTGTAACTGATACAGACTTGTGCTTTGTCATGTGACTGAGTTTCAGTATTATTTGAGATGGTGTCTTTGTATTGCCAGTTGGGAGTGAAGAAGAGCATGTTGCTTGAGATGTCACTTGCTGGATTGCTCAATAAACTGCATTAAAATGAAGAGTGTGCAAGACTCTTATTGAAATTCTTCAACACCATGGGTTGCCATTTGCAACTAGTTATCAGACATATAGTTGATTAAAGCAGTTAATGTTTTTGCTATGAAACATCTAACTAATGAGAGAAACTGGTAGGAATATGTTTGGAAAAAGCTGTTCTCAAGTTCAACTTTTAGTCCAAGACACTGATGACTTAAGGCAATGTTGATACCATCTTAAGTGATGCAAAGTGACATTAGTCACTTGTTTTCAAATTACCATTTTATAGTCTCAAAGCTGACATTATTGCCATTGCCATCTTTTTCTTCAAGCCATAAGAGACCATATTTTGATGAGAGGGTGAAGTCAGTATAGTTTGCACATTGCTATGCCCATGAGTGCTGCCTAGCAAACAGTAAGCAGCAAGTTGTCACCATGCCCTTAATTATAACCTTGAGCGTTAATACAATTTTAAAAAGTGACTTAATTAGATATTCATCCCCCTGTACAGTTATCATTAACAAGGTAATTAGCTGTATAGACCTGAACCATTTTTGAACCAGACTTTAAACATGTTTATTTCTGCTGTAAAGCTTGACATCTTAAGGTCTGTAAGGGTTAACTCCCATAAACTCTCAACTTTGAGTCAGTCTCAAGTGGCCTTTTTAGCAGCTAGAGTTTTTGGCACTTCACACTGGCTTCATTTTTCACACCATTTACTACACTTTTAAGGCTTGTGGTTTTCCATGTAAAAGTCATCCCACATCATGCCCACTTATACAATTCTGAACACCACCAGAGGAACAAGTGGCCTAGTTTCCAAAATTCGTGTCACAGCATGCTTACAGACATTTAGCATAAGATGCTCTATGGAGGACTGCCAGATGTGCTAGATACAGATTTGCCAGATCTGGACCCTGGTTTTAATTGGAAAATCTGGTTAAACACACTAAAATTGCTAGCTTCTGGAAACCACAATCTCCAACAAATACATACAAATTATTTATAAAGTGTATTAGACACCCAGGACAGGTTGTTGAATGAAAATTATTGCTGACCCTATTTTCATTCAACAACCTGTCCTAACCCTAACCCTAACAAAGCTACTAATACTTATTACACATTAAACACAAACACTATTAGCTGGTCTTTTAATGGAAAAAAAGCCTCACTACATCCTTCCCTTTCTAGTTTGGGTTTAACCATACAATCCGCAGGTGAGAAGTTGTTGCAGGGACGCATGGATAAAGGTGGTGGTGTGTGCAGGGATTGTGTTCTTTGTTTCATTTCTGTTACCATCATTCTGGCTTTTGGATCCACCGTTACTCAATGAGACTGATCTTCATTTTTTGCCAAACTATCCAACTATCCAAACTATCCAAAATTACATTGCTTACAAATTCATAGCATGGCACTGACTGTAGTCTTTAAATGAAAACCAAATATAAGCATTGATAATCCTGTAAAACATTTAATGAGCAACATAAAAAAGATGATCAATACAACCAATAAACAAATAAATTCTTTTTCCAAATTCTTCCAATAAACAGTCAGCACTTAATGCTCCAAACTCTTTTCAAGACTATATTGATGTTTGCTTGTCTCTGCTACATGGAAAAATATTAAAATACATTACATCTGAGGAATTTGAAGTACAAAATATTGTCATTAGATTGTCTTAAGATCTTTTAGACCTTGTCACAAGGACAGTGTAACTGTAAATAGACATAGTTTTTCTTTTCCTAAAAAAACACCCCACCATGTTTCATCATCCTTTGATCATTCAACAAGTTGATCCTGGTTCTGATTTTTTGGGAGCTTTTGAGGCTGGTAATGATATTTGCAGTTAGACTTTACCATTTATGATCAGGTCATATCAGCCACCTACAATGCATTCTATTTCCAGTGATGTAGAACAGGAGAGAACATTAACAACATAAAAATTTTATTTGTCCAACTTAAAATGCTCCTTCCCAAAAAAAAAAGAGGTGAAAATAAGACTTTGTACTCAAGTTTACAGAGGATGCTGACATGATGTCTTTTTTTCTGTATTGTACACCAGAGTTGGCATATTAACTTGAAGGGCTGTTGCACATTAACAAATAGAAAGTTGGAATTTCCAAATTTCTGATATCTTTGGGAAGCAGCACTATTTATAAACAATAGTAGGACATCAGTTTTCTCTTTTTCTTCTTTTTCTGGTTCCTCTTTGCATGCATTCAGCTGGGGTCCAATAGAAGCACCCTAATATTATATAACATAGCACCATTTTTAATATAGTTATCCTATTATACTGGGACCCAACCATTGGCATGCAAACACTCTAAAAACTTAAATATCTTGGTTACCACTTCTAAACATAGCATTTTTTCAAAGTTACAAGGCAAGTAATGAATATTCATACAGTACTTTAGATTTAGAAGATGAACCAATACAGTACACATAAAGAAAGTGCTAAAGTACAAAACTTCTTTGTTTTTTTAAGTCTTACGCTACAGGACTATAGGACACACCAATGTCTTACATTACATTTATCTAAATATACACCTTTTTGACGTTTTTATTTTTCACTTAAGTTAATTTTTAAATGGTTACCACACATCTACATCTCTACATGTCCCATTCTAAAACTTTGATGGAGAACAGAAGTCAAAACAAAACAGCAAACCAGAGCGTTTTCTTAAGTATTCATACATTCACATCACTCTACCTGCACAACAGATATACACATACACTTTGTTAAGGTGAGTCACACCTCTTTACATTGAAAATCATTACTGTGAAATGATTATTTCATTCTGAATATGATTATGCCATCCAAATATAGGGCAAAAAATCCCATGAGAACTAGTTTTCTGTTGGTTTTGACCAGTGGACTTGATAATTTGTATTTGCTAAAAAAAACCCACATGAATCAAATAAAACAAAAAGATACAGTCAAATTATATGGGTACTTTAAGGCGTCACGGTTGAAACATTAGATCTTTGCTAACAAGCCAGAACACCTTTCATCAAGTTGTATATTAAAGTAAAACAAGCTATAGCATTCTCCTGTAGCTGTATGGTAAGCCATCTAAATGTCTGATGAAACCACATGCTATCTGTAATAAATTTTCAACTATCTAAAATAGTCTTTTCTAGCCTTTCTTTATCAAAATTATATTTTTACTTGTTCATAGTGGAAATTAAAGATATTCACAATAAAATTTAATCAGTACAGATCCAATACAAGATAGTTACATCATTGACTGAACAAGTCAAAACTAAATATCAAAATATCCTTAAAGAGAACAAGTCTTTTTTAACATTAGATAGTTAGACTGGCCATATGCTGCAGGTGTATATCTCAATTGTTCCTCATCAAAAAGAACTTTTCAGATATCCACAATGACTTTCTTACAAGGAAATGTTAAGGGTTTTTTTGTTTGATAATAGTTTTCATCTGTTCTAGGCTTTCAATACCACATATTCATAGACAGATTTTTCATGGCTTGAGAGAACATTTTTTTATCTGCAATTGAAGTCTTATACCGTAACAGACATGTCAGTATATAAAAATGCCAAAGTGGCCTAGTTCAGTTATGGCTTGACACAATAAGATTTTAGATGTGTGAAATTGTAGGTTTTATGAGTAAAAAAAATATTTATCAAAAATTAAAAGTCTGAAATTGAAAGACCAGTACTCATAAATTGCAAATTTGACATTACTTGATATGGGAAGAATTAAACTGTAAATTTCATTGCAAAAACATGCATTTCATATTCAGCCTTGCTATTAAAAATGTAAACACTTGCTTATTTATGTTTTAGTGATATCTTAAACTGAGAAAACAGTTTTAGATGCCTTAAAATTGAATTTTTACTTGTTGTGAGTGTCTGTACTTGCTATTCTGATTACTAGGAATATATAGTTTTGAGCAGCAGAAAAGCTGTATATGGATATATATAAAAAAAATTAAGAATAGCCAATTAACCATTTTATGTCAAAATGGTATCCTATCTAAAAGCCAATGCACACTACAACATTAAGCTATGAATGACTTTAGCCATATGTTATGAATTCTGAGTAGATGTTATGAATTCTGACTACTATATCTACAAACAGACATTTTACTTGTAAAAATTATCTTGAAGATATTCCAAAGGTTCACTTTCAGTATCGATAAATCTAATTGTGCATATCTGGCACTGAAGGTTAAGTACACATTATGGAAAAAAAGTGATGTCATTGGTCCTTGAAAGAATAACATAGTGAATATCTGAAATGGCATTGTGGATAGGAAGTCTTGTCATTGTGGACATTTGAAATCTTCTTTCTGACTAGAAAAAAAAATACGTTTATCAGCTAATAAAAGGGACACTTTTTTAGTTCGATAATTTCTTGATTATTTACCTCATAAATTTGTTGAAATAGCTATTTAATCTGGCACTAATTACAGGGAAACTGGATTCTGGAGATAGGGTGATTTATAAGGGTGCCAGTAATTTCTACATGCAGAGAAAAACACAACTAGGTGTAAACAACTAAGAAATTAAGAACAACAAGCCATATTTGAAGCAGGAAGTCTGTGATTCCTGTGGTAGATGGGATTCTAGAGTTTTTCCTTAAACAGCATGTTAAAAATTTTTATTTCAATACCTTTCATTTATCAAAGTGTGGGTTTGTTTAGTTTGTTCGGGTTAGTAAGGGAGCCGAGAGTAAGCATGGTCACTACTGCCTTTTTTAACTCTGTTTTCCCGAGATCACAAAATAATCATGCTGTTATCATTGGATAATGGGTCATTATCTCATGATAACGGATTAAAATTAATGTGTTATCACGGTATAAAGAGATAAATTAATGCGTTATACAACTCACTATCCTGTGATAACAAGATTACTTTGTGATAACCGACTAAAAAAAAAAGATAGCAGCAATCATGGCTGCTCTCAGGATCCATAGATTAGAGAGCTTAGTAAGTATTACTTTTTGGTGGCAATCTTCTTGTAAGAGCTCAGCAGTCTATAAAAGATTTGCCAAAATTCTTTCAGGTTTAGTATTTGCACTTAAGTGCAAACAGCTAAAAGCTTTTCTAAATGAATGCAAAGGTGACCATCACTATCATCATGTTATAGCATCAGAAATTTTAGAGTTCTCTTATTACTATTGCTTAGCACATTTTTGTCAGAAGCTAAAAAATTTACTCCAACATCTATTTTAGCTTATTGTTCATTCATCTTTTGGGTTTACTTGGGGTTAAGTGTTGAGCTATACTATCAAAAACTAGAGAGCTAGCATTTAATTAGTATTATGGAGAATACGCAATTTTGTTAGTAAAAAAAGCACCAGACTACCTCTCAAAGTAGAAATCATCTTAACAAGTGTATTAGGAATTATTTAAAATAAATGTATTTTTTTCATTTATTTTATTTATAAAAATCAATTTGATGAAATTAGATTTTGGATTTTAGATTGTATATTCTCTTATGGTCACTAATTTTAGGTTTAATAATTAAAATCTTACTTGGCTATCTTAAGGGGTTTTTTAGCTCTGCAGTATGACAGTAATACCCAACATTAAGAAAAATTCTTATAAGGGTTCCACCACTAACATCCAGTACACTATGTTGATTCTACCAATAAACATGGGTATAAAGTGTTAAATCAAAGTTGTACATGTTGTACAGTTGATAAAGTTTTTCTTTTCATTTTAATTTATTCATCTAAGTTGCATGAAATACTATGAAATGAGCACAAAGCCATAATATGACGTCTGATCCCACACCAAAACACTAAGAGTGTAATTTAGAAAAAATAAACATCATCCTGATGAGGATACTTTGATAGTGCATAATACAAAATTTGTCATTCAGATGCAAATCAAAGAATTTTTTAAAATAATTTAAAAAAAATTTAGATTACATTTTATATGTAAATGTATATGCAATGTCCTATCTGTTCCCAAGTCAAATCAAGTACAAACTAATCAGGACAAATACATAATTCATTCAAATTTACTCAAATGTGGTGCCATAATTGTGGATGATTTGGTGTCATACATGTCTGTTCAAAAAAATTCAAATCTTAAAATAGTAAATACACCAAGACTTTTAGACAAAATAGATGATCTACACAGTGAACAAAACATTATGAACTGGTAGCATAAATTTCAAAAAAGATTGCAGACTTATTTAGTGTTGTTGCAAAACAATTCTTTTTAAAGTTGAATGATTTTCACATTGTTCATGTCTACAGGATTAATCTGCATTTGAACTTCTGTGCTTCTTTCACAGAATTCAGTGGGTATAGTCTCTAAGTATACTGAAATGACAATGATTATTAATCCAGTATTACACTAGATGTTCAACTACAGACTGTGACAATAATGAAAAGCAGTCAAAAACATACAGATCATAATGGGAGTTGTTTGTAACTACAGCTCAATAGAGTCTAGATCCATGATTGTCACTTTTCACCAAAGGCATGGACAGGAAGGATTCTTCTATGTCAACTAATTACAAAGCCGAACAAAAGTGCATTTTATTTATTTAAAGTGCTTTTTGGAGTGGTATTTGGAATTCAAAAGACAGGTGGCATCCAACCTTTTTAAGGAGTTAATATTTCACTTTCAAGAAAATAAAAACCATGTCTTTATCTCAATATAACAGCTGAGGCAAGGTTTTTTCTTTGGGAAAATTTGCCTCTTGCACCAAATTCATTGGCCATCAATACTTAATCAGATCACTGTACATAATTAGTTATAAATTCTAATTCCACATAATTTGTAAAATAAATTGTGCTTTGAATTATATTTCTTACAGTGATTTATATAATTTTAGATACGTATACGAAAATAAAACAAATTATTCAATTATATAGCTTACTCTCTACACTGGACAACAAACACACCAAACCCAATTAAACCTGTGCTTTTCAGGCACCTGAAGGCATCACAAGAATTGGCTGCCACTGGTACAAATCTTTTAGCACTTATTTTTTCAGACAGTTTTTGCATTTTTTAATCTCCTACACCAAGACCAGTCTTTGCATTATATCTCACTATTACACTAAAAATTGATACAAGTCATTACACTTACGGTGAAAAAAATTACCCAAATTAGACATATGTGAAGCTCATGTTGAATTTGTAATGCATATTTCACCTGCTTTAGCTCAGTCAAGAACTAAAGACTATGATATGATTTATGAAGCTTTTAGAATTTTTACACTGCCTCTGAAAATGTGTTGCTTTCCCTTCATTTGGGTTGGTACAAAGAGACTCAATTGGCACCTTGGTGCAGCAGCTCAGTATTATTCATTGATACAATGAGCAGGTGGCACAAGAAACACAATATCACAATTATACAACTGGAAGAACACAGTGGGATTGATTTTCTCAGAAGCAACAGTGAAATAATGCAGCAGCATGAATAAAGCTGTATTCCAATCTTTATAGTGTTTGATGATTATTTGTAATCACTTTAAGTCATTGCTGTGTTACTTCAACCACTGAGAATGTACAGGTAATGTAATTGTGACATAAGAATGGTTGCAGCTTAATACATTTTGCATTTTGATTTAAAATGATAGTCAAACTGTTGACAAGAACTGTGATGAAATTGTGTCAATCTACACTTTTAATGGACATCAGGCAGACTACCAGGAACGAATGCTTGGCAAAAATTTATATTCTTAAAAGCGTCTATTAAAACTGCAGCAGGCCCCAGAGCACTACGATTCTTCACGCCAGCATGTCTACAGGATGGTAAAAGATGTTGTATATACTTGTTTTATAATCTGCTGGGCGCTCTGAGTTTTAAACCTGCAGTTTAAAGGACCCCACACCTCAGTGATAGAAGTTGCAGCATCATTCAGAAATCCAGCCACTGGTTCCTGTCACACTTGATTATTCTTTAGCATATTAAAAGCTATATTTTATAAACAGTGAACCATCAATTCTTAAATAGTGTACCTTTATTTAGACATGTCTTTATTTTTAATTCAAACTTTTTATTATATTATTGTAGTAAATGAATCCATCTGTTCATTTTCTTTTCAAGTCTTTTAGCACAAACTGATTTTTTTCTCTACTGTTTATCTGTTGTCTTCATACTTGCTGCTCTTCTAATCTCAAATTCTCTTATACGCAATATCTTCACCTACAGGATAAGTTTAATTTTATATATCACTAGTTTAAAGGAGAATGAAAGAACAGCAGAGCAGCACTGTAATGAGAGGAGTATTTGTGTTAAATAAGTATAAAAAATTACTACTGTTCTGATAGAGTGTATGCTTTAGAAAATTACTTGATAGGGAATGAACAATGTGAACCATTATAGTTTAGGTAATGCCAACTTCTTTGTTAGATAACAATAAAGAGAGAGAATAATTTTTATTTTGTTGGCCACAACCCTGGGTATTATTTGAAATGAATTTAAATCACACACAGATGAACTAATTGCACCGTATTAATTGATCTTACACAAGACCTTGAATCAACCTGAACTGACTTCAAGGTTCTGAGTCAGCAGAGCATAACTGCTTTTGTGTGGTGCTTACATCAAAGTCTGAATCAAACTCTTTGTCAGTAGTGACAGCTGTTATTTCCTACAGGCAATATACAGTATACAAAGAGCTGAATGTATGGCAAACTGCCATTCAACCTCAAATGGAGAAGCAGCACTTCCTGGATTTTAAGGGTCTCACAGTCAAAAAGAACACGCAGGTAAGACATAAAGCCTTTAAGACAACTTTTCCACTTTCTTAACAGTAGAGAGTTGGAAAAGGTAAACATACGGTTCTGTAGAGATGAACACACTAGTACAAACATAGTTAAAAGGCCTGTTTGAGGAGAATGTTGAGCCCTTTCTACACTACAACTCATTTATCTACCTAGTGCACTATTGTGCACTGACATATTCACTGACATCAAGATAACAAGCTCATTTTCAACCTTCACCAATTTGTTTGTTGAAAACACAGAGATTTGAAAATCTGACCTGTCCAGCACAGGTCAACAACTTTAACAACTTTATATGATAAACAGAAAATGTGTCAACACATTTCCATAGCACCACATATTTAAACATCAAATAAATTATTTTCTGACAGATCAGAAGATGTGGAGTTACTGATCCAATGTTTGATATACACTGAGAACTTCTTTTAATATATTTATTTCAAATATTATCAATGTGTAAAGGTCTAAGGGACATGTTTTAAAATAAAATATATTTCTCAGTTTTTGAAGGCATCAACTGGTGCTTGGAGTGTCTGCATCGTTGGTTCACAGCCAAGGGGCCAAGACCCCAAGGGGTTGCCAGACAGGTCTCAGGGCCAGTGAGATGATAATCAGGATAGGAAAGAAAAAGTATACATATATTTGCTTTACTGAAAATATTACCTCTTAATGCCATAAAAAATACTGAAAGTAATCTGGGATGGACATTCTATTTGGTGAACTTGTGACAATGTGAAGATATTTTTTGTTTTTAAATGGCAACAAGCCAAAAAGTTGGAAACCATAGGTATCCATTATCAGTTGTTGTAAGAATAAATGGTAAATGTTAAAAAGTTGCTAAAAAAAGGTGAACAAATTAAACAATATACCCATGTTCCTTAACTTTCAGTTAAGTCAATTTAGGTCTGCTCCTAGCCCCTCATATATGCTGCATGTGTTACCTGTATGTTCCAAGTGTTAGCTGAAAGAAAGGTCATTTGAGAGACCAGATACACTTCCCTGCAACAGCAGACCCATGACCATCTCTTTACTCCTCAGGTCTAGTTTTTTTTCCAGACTGGATATATCACTGTTAGCTCTGCCAAAAACCACTGTCATTGTGACAAGCCACAGCAGATGGTCATCTCTTGTGTGCTCCACAGAATTAATTTTAAAAAACTTTCCTACAACAAATTAAGTGTTTCATTCTAAGGTATAGGTTATAATTGCTATAGTGCATAAATAATGTAACTATAGCAATACGTTTATTCTTAAGAATAACAGGTGTATATATGTCTTTTCGGCAGTCATTGTAAGTTTTCTCTTCTCTGCTTTAACTCCACTTTTGGATGGTGAAAGACATCTTTTTAAAGAAATATTAATCTAGAAGCCAATAGAAGGTCTCTCTTTCTTTTGACACTTTGATGTAAGGACCAAATCACATGTTAGTGTCTGAATAATGACTAACTGTGGTGAAACAGTCAGTCGTGTGTTTTTGGACTACATGCCTGTGTTGGACAGAATGAGAAAGGAGTTGTATTGTACCAGCTAGTAAGCTAGTAAATTGTTTACCAACTTACAAGCAGCTGTGCAAACTTTTATAACCATTGTAAACTCTTTGGTGCTTTTCCACTAACAAAAGCACACTGCAAAACAGTAGGGAGGGCTGTGTTGGTGTACTGCCACAAGACATGGAAGATAAAATACCAAGTCTGAAAGCTCACTAAAAACCAGGCCACCACATAGCACTGTCCTGGTACTACAAACTCCCTTCTCCCTTCATCTTGATGCTGCTAAGATAACCAAAAAAAAAAGTAAAAAACAGCACATGGCTACATTTTACAATTTTCATGGTATTCTTTGTGGTTTGATCACTTGCATGTTTTTGATTTTCCAACACCAATGCACTGTGAGAAACATTTTGTCATTAAGATAACACAAGGATGCCAGGATTAATTTTTGCAGTTAATGGTGATCTCACAAAGCTTAACCTTTACATGCTGCTGCTGCTGTGTGTGTATTATTATTTGTTTGTAGAATTAATTAATTATTATTAAAACTCATTTGCTCAGCACATCTTAATTACTGTTTAATAATGATAATTATTTTGGCATAATTCTAATATGCACTTTTTGTTAAAACTTGATTACACTGAACACATATTAGGCGTAATGGTTTGAATTTAAATTTGTTTTGCTTTTTTTGCTTTTTACTTTTAACGATTTGTTGTGGTTAGACTGTTTTTCATAAAACTGTTTCCCATAATGCTTTTTCTGCAAAATAATCAAGTGGTTTCCTAGCTTAGAACACATATAGTGTTACCTTCCCATATTACAGTAAACAAAGCTGTCATTTACAGTGCAATTTTACATTTGTGTATGTGTGTGTGTGGGAGGGGGGGTGGTAACATAGGTAATATAAAAGTATATTAAATAGCACTGGAAAATTAAATTATAGGAAATAAATAACCGACAGTTTCCACTTAAACAGATGTGGGTATTGGGCTATGAGTTAAAGATTTTGGCAGGTTACAATTTGTAGTTTACCAGCCCTTGTCAGATGAACCTAAAAGTTAATGTGACGAACTGTGGTTAATGTAGTACTGTATGGACATACAGTAGGCTACATCATGGGTAGTACTGAAGGGTTACTGTTACATCTGGACATTTTCTTCATGGGCAGAATCCCTACATGCAAAAGCACACACAGCCTACTACCAAGGTCAGTCCTCCTCCTGCTCCTCGCTGTCCTGTCGAGCGTCTGTTCTCTTCTCTTTGTGACAGGAGAAAATTCGTCGCATCTCTTCCTCATACCTGATGAAATTCTCACCAAATCTAGCCCAGGCTTTGAGGGGAACTGTAATGGTGTTTCTATACGGTTGCCGTACTTCGCTAATTTTTAAAAAGATACCATACCGGTTAGAACCGACGTCAAAGTAAAATCTCTTATTGTCTACACGAAAAGACGCAGCCTCTGGAAGTTCGGGGTTTTCATCGTGATTCCTTGATCCGGTTTGGCCTCGGTCGTCGCTCTCCTCGTCGCCGTAGTCTTCAATCAGCTGAGACAGCGCGTCTCTGAACTCAATGAGACCCTGTGCCGGCAGCACTATGGTCTGCTCGATGCCCTGGCCATAGTAGCCCATTGTACCGTATCCTTTGCTGACAGTCTGTCGTATGCGAAGGAACCTACCTCTCTGGTTCTCCTTTAGATCCAAAAAGTACTTTCTGTTGTCTCTCTCGATATATTCGCTCTTTAGAACGCGGTGGGCATGATCATCAGACACCGCAGAGCCGGTAGGTGACAGTACCGCGTGCTGCTCCTGCGCTCTCCTGCGGGAGTTGTGCGCGCGGCCCTGGCCGTTGTTGCTGCTCTCCTCCAGCTGCTGAGGCGCCAGGCCTCCTCGCAATCCGATACGGGCATAATAATCTATGAAGTCTCCCAAGCAGTAGCGTAGAGCAGGAGCCATCGACATGGACAGCGTCAGTTTGCTCTTCCTAATGTTATCATGACGGCCCCTTCCAATCCACACCTCAGCTATTTTCAGGAAGCGACCGCGCACACTCTGTTTTACATCCAGATAGAAACGTTTCTTCTGGATGTCGACGCGTTTCGAGGCTAATTCTTGGATGTCATTGCCCTGCTGCTGGGATCCAATCTGGCCACATTGCTGTGTATATGCCGATCCTGGTAAAGAATCTGATGCAATCTTACCCCTGCCTCTTTCCATCCCTCTGCAACATCCATCAGCCATCATGATTTAGACCTGTATTCCACTGTGAGAGAGCACAGAATAAAGCGATTCCCCCATCCCAGTGGGCAAATTTACAGCCAAAAATTAAAAAACAAAAAAATAAAAAAAATAGAAAGAATATAAAAGACGGTTTATTCATACAATTGACTGGAGCTGCAGATAAGTTAGCGAGATACCTCGAATGACCTAAAAATGGCAGCTAGTTTGGAGTCATCAGCTGATCGAGTTTCTGTGTCCCGCATAACCGTCAAGCTCGACTATTTAGCCATTTTCAGCACAAACTTCCATGCCGTTTATTACCTATTTGCCTTACAGCTACCCCTTTGCCGAGGGAGCCAGGGAAGCAGCCAATCTGAAATGGGAGGAGGCGTCCAATACTACATGAACCCGATGAACCCATCCACCCCCCTCCCCGTCCTGAGAATACCTCATTTAAAGAGACACGATTTACACTGTGACTGTAGATAGCCTACTCTAGTTCTCACACAGGATACACACTCACTTCAGCTGCATCCAGCTCATCTGCAGATATTTTAAACAAGAAAATTTATGAAGAAGGAGTTTCTGAAATATTGTCACATAACTCAAATTGTTCCAGAATTTATTACTTCTGCAGTTGTTAAGAATTACTGTGTTATAACTATCTATCTAACAAGTCACAGCCTAGCTATCATACTTGGCAAGCAGTTATACAAGTCCAAAGCACAATAATGCCAGCTGAGATTGGCACATGAAACATGACGGGGTTTCATATTGTATAATGACAGTAATTACCTGTGTTCCAACACAGAGAATCCTTAACCCTCACTGACAGGTAATAAAACACCTATCAAGAAAGATAAAACAACTTTACTTAAGGCTCTTTTCTCAAAATCTATACAGTGTGTATTCCAAAATAAACTTCCATTTAAAGGACATTTTAATATTCATGTGGACGTTTATAGTGACAGCCTTAGCATTGCCTTTATATCATTATTGGACTCAATTGGCTTCAGTCAGATTGTAAACAAACCCACA
>JAPZDY010000011.1:1983664-1996901 GCA_029783645.1 Ctenochaetus hawaiiensis
AAAAAGATGCAAAGACTAGGGCCTTAAAACTAATTGTTGTGTACAAATAACAATCACAATGATAATCTGTTTACATGTATATCAAACAGAGAAAGCAGCAAATACTCACAGAAAAGAAACTAAAATTAGAGAAAGGTTCAGGTTTTTCCTTAAATCCTCTGGGAACCCAAATTACCAGAAACTTTTTAAATATGCAATTAAGGGTCTTTCATTTAACCTAGCCAGCTAACTGTTGTGTATATATCCTATCTATCTTTCTATCCACTGTCCATCTAGCTATCTGGCTATCTATCTATCTGTCTGTCTTTTTATTGATCTGTCTGTTTATCTCTCTGTCTCTAAACAATGTGGAATTGAAGGAAGAGTGGGCCGTGTTTTCTGTTGGCTGTGGTGGAGTCTTCAACTAAGAAGCATTTCCTGCGTTGACCTGTTCGGTAATGCAGCACAGAAAGCGATGCAGTAAGGTTACAGGACTGCAACCTGTACCAGGAGCTGACCCTCTCTCCCCTCACTTCAACCTCATATGGAGCCTTGCCGGGTAAGTTACTTGCTAACCATAAAGTTATATATGTTTATATGTAGCTGGTTTAATGTTATCCACTGACACGAGTTACACATTTGAGGCACGTCTGCATAATAATGTTACTGTTTGTTAAAATTTCACAGACGTATAACTAAGTCCTTCACAGACATATAACTAAGTCCAGTTGCTTTACATTCAATTGCCCAGATATGTGTGTGTGTTTGTGGTTTTGTGCAAATAGACGAAGTTTTGTTAGAATATGTCCTCAAATGTATTTCACTAAATCCTTACAGAACAAGGCTACAAGTAACAAATGATGTGAAACCAATAAAAGACATATGTTGACTTGTCTTTTTTACTTTAGGTTGTGCTCAACATAGAATCTTTTGACACTCATTTGAGAGCATCACTGGATCGCTGTCTGCTGCAGTGTAGAGGAAATCTCTGCATGTACCTTGCCACTTTCAAACAAGCCTTTAAAGGTATAATATGCAGGTTTTTTTCTTGAAAAAAAATTAATGTAAAGACTCATACAAAAGTTATCTCTCTCTCTCTCTTTCAATCATCTTTCATAGCCCACTGTAAGTGTGTGGTGGTGTGTTTTTCTGTAGAGACACTGCCCCCTGCCCGCATTTCTCATTTTCTTGTTGTTTTGCTGTATTCAGGACATTTTTGGGTGGCAACCTCTGGTAGAGTGGTGCACCCCACAAGCCAAAGGCAGCGCATGGGATATTATAAATAAGTCTACCAGCCGCATAGCAGAAGATATGATAAAGGTGACCATGGAAACAAAGAAGCGTAAATATAGTGAGGCGAGTGGGTGGGTCTTCTTTAAATTTTTGTGTATTTCCATCCCAAAAAAGGTTACATAATAACAAAAAAGCTGGTATTTAAAGGGTTACAAATCTAAAACTTTACAAATATTTGATATTTATGAACAGATGTTGGATAAAAAATAATTCAGTGAAAGTGGGAAATAATAATGAAGCATATTGTTTTTATAGCTTGAATTTGAAAAAGCATGTGTTATAGACTTAGGGACTCAAGTGTTATGTTTTGATATTGCACTAAAAATAATGATGCATAGAAATCATTGTTGCTGCTGTTCACTGACATATCCCAGACTGAGAGTTAAAAAAAAATCTACTTCATACATTGTATACAGAAAAAATTATTTCAATATTTGTGTTTTTTCATCTAAAACATAGTGACATCATAATTAAAATCCTGGCATTTATATTGTTAAAATTTTTAACAATTAATTATTTTTATTATATTTATGATCAGGTCTGATGCTTCAAAAATCTGGGACAGTGGAAAATAATACTATTGTATATTATTCTTATACCTTGGTTTACAAAATGCTCATCTCAAGTTCTATAGTGTGTGCAATATTGAGGGGTCCTCCATTTGTTAACAAATGAAATCCTAATGGGATGATGCAACCCAATCAAGAGTGTATTACTACCAAAAGACAATACCAATAAAAATGGGCCCTAGCCTAAGTAATTTAGGATGACAGACCAGGAACCGTTAGTTATCTGGCACTCCTCACCTCCTCCTTGCAATATATTGAAAAAGAGTTTAAAAATTAATTTATTTCTCAAAAAATGGGTAGTGTTTCTTTACAATACAGTGCTAATTGACCATAATCACCTTTGCAGCGAGTATTACACAAATAAATACCTGAAATACTAAAAAATTACAGAATTTATATATGTCCCCCAGTGTTCAGCCCCCAAACATGACACCATTACCCTCCTCAAAAACAATGGAACAGTCCCTGTCACTTAAGCACCAGGGAAGTGACATCATAAAAATCTTTTGAAGAACATGTTGCCATTCATTTTTTATCATCAGGTTGTGCTTGTCAAGCTTAATACTTGAAAAAAAGTAAAGAGCTTTCTAGCAGAAAAGCTTTGTCAGCTGAAGCTCATTGAGACAGTTACCGAAATTTGTGAAATAATTTTTAGCTATCATTTGTGTGATGTGATCGCCAGTAATTTTGCAGTAGAACCACCCTCTTCCCGTCAAGGGAAACTTATGTCGCAACATTTTGCAGTGCTGCGCCGTACTCATAAGCAAACCATTATTTAGGTAAAAAGAAATAATAATTTTGCCAAAAATTAGAGCTTTCTGATCAGCTAGACGCCATGTGGCACCATAGTGTTACCTAAATGCCAAGTTATGGCAACTATTAGGTAAAGAGCTTTCTAGCAGAAAAGCTTTGTCAGCTGAAGCTCATTGAGACCTCAAATTTTGACAGGGATGATGTAATCTATGTAACTACTTTCAGAAAAAAAACATCACAAGGAACAAAATAAAAGAGAAGAAACAATTCCTTGTGGACACTATGAGTAACCTCCACAGAAAATTTCTTGCAGAGAACACTACAAGGATCTCATACGCCGCATTTTGCCATCTGCAGCCCTTTTGGGTTGTGCACCCCTCCATGTCTGATCGAGAGACATGCATGTGCAAGTTATATGAGAACATGAGCTTTGTAGCAGAAAAGCTTTGTCAGCTGAAGCTCATTGAGATCTCAAATCTTGACAGCCTTACTAGAATGATGTGTTGTGATATATCTTGTAAGGATGTGTGGGGAGTTTAAAGATTGTAAGGACAAAAGCGTTCCACTCTCCAGTGCATATGACAACACTAAGAAAGTTCCCTTTACTCAGTTGGTGACAGCAGGGAATGAAAACAACAGGGCAACAGTAAAATTAACTGTTAAAAAAGTTGTTCATTCAACCTTAGGCAGCATACTTATTGCCATGAGCTGAAGAAGAGTATGGCCTCTGATGAGTGCCTAATTAACATGTTTTTTTCTGAGAACTTTATTTGCTCTGATCACTTTGGATCATTCATACAGGTGTTCTGTATGTAGGTGGGAACTAACAACAGACCTGCTCTTGTAGAGTATCCCCATCAAAGCATAAAAGCCTGGCAGCTATATGGGAAAACCTGACCACTGTGCTGGAATACCTGAAAACAACACATCTGGAGGTCTCTGTGATACACTTCTTTAGTGATGGGCCTTGTACCCAATGTAAACAAAAGGAGATTTTTTTTTCTTTTTAGCTTGAGCTGGAGAAAAGAGGCTTCAAGGCAGTGTCTAAGAATCTTTTGAGGTAAGGGAACCCCCTTGGTAAGGAGGTGCCCAATGGTGTTCAAGAGGACTGCAGACATGCTTATAAGCACCTCAGATGCATATGAACTCTTCAAGGTTCTGGTGGAGACCAACAACACTGTAAAAATGTTCTTTGTGGATGATACATTAGAGCATGCAGTTGAGAAAATGCATTCAAACATCCCAGCAGTCCCCTTAAAAATGAAGCTACATCAGATGGTACTCTTAATCCAAGAGAGAAAATCTACTGGGATGTTAGCTGTATTTGCTAAACCCAGAAGCAGCTAGTCCTTCAACACACAGCACTTAAACTCTAACAAAAAGTTGCCAAATGTTGTGCCACATAGGAAGACGCAAATCCAGTGGGGAAATCCAGAGTTGTGCATAGTCAGATATGATGAAGATTTGTATCCAGGAATTATCCTTGACACAAATAAAAGCCATGTTTAAGTGAAATGCATGCACTGGGTAGAACCAAACAGGTTCTTTTGGCCTGCTCGTGAGGACATGCTGTGGCATAACAAATTATTATAGATAGTGTGAGTGGTATAGAGAAACAAATCCATGTTGTAATGAAAAACTGATTGTTCCATCATCCTATTACAGTGTGTTCAATTCTGTTACATAATAGATTTTTAAGGATATATTGTCAAAAAAAAGTAATTTATTGTTGTTCAGCAGTGTGAATAATGTGCAAGGGAATCAATATAATATGAAAATATTACAAATTTCAAAGTTTAATGTATATTTTGATTTAAAATGTGCATCACATTGTCTTACAAAGTACTGGTGGCAGGTCATGGTGGACAAACTGTGTGAATTTTGAAATCAAATTTCTGATTAAAATTAGCGAAACTAAACAAAGGGCATATAAATAATGATAAACTAAAAGAATTTCTCTACATATATGTTTAGATCATACTCAAACAGGCTATGGGTTGTTTGTGACAGGGTTAACCTAAAAAGAGATTTTGCCAGTGAGAAATGCCTAGTAATGATAGAGATTTTATCCCTGAGGTGGGAAATACTGAATGTTGTTGAATGTTAAACAACCTCATCATAAGATAGAGTTATCAGAAATTCAGTTTCTTAAGGTATATTTTTCAAAAATGGTAAAGCCCAAAAGACGCCGCTCTCAGAGAATCACCCACCCACCTCACCATAAGCCTGTATTTCCCTGTCATCTGTGTTGAGTTCCTGAGTGACTCACTCACTGCTTGATGATGTTGCTGAGGAGAAAACTCTGACAGAAGAGAGGAAAATCCTGTGAGAGTTTTAATAAGAGTTCTAATAGGTGTGAGTTCTTGGTATATTGTTTTATGTTTTTCTACAGCAGAAAACAACCACAAAATAAGTTTAAATAATCGTCTTAATTGTTAAAAAATATTGTTTAATTTTTTAGAACTGAAAAGCAGCTGGGTGGTCCCATGATGCAGTGCGGCTTATAAGCCAGGTCTCAGTCCCAGACAGCCACAACCCAATTTAACCTCTACCTGTAGGAGAGGTTACATATATTACAAAGGCCTGAAAACACTTTAAACTTCCTTGTCTCTGTTAACAAACACTAACTATAGTGTACTTCAGAACAGTTCTTCATTACTCATATACTTCTACTTACAAAGAGGAAGTAAACAGATGAGAAAGAAGGCAAGACTGGAAGGAGACAGAAAAGTCAAGATGTCTTTAATAAATTTATTTTGGGTGGGGATGGAGGTGGGTGTTGGGGTGGGAAGCTAAGCATATTACATTTCTAGAATGTTCTAGTCCCAAATATCAATGTGGAATGGAACAAAACAACACCAAGCAGGCAGAGAAGAGCTCAGACAGGAGGAAGCAGCAAAGAGGAAGTGAGACAGCAGTTACAGTGTAGTCATGTCGTTGAGAGCCAAGTCCAGCTCCTCACTGAGAGCCTTGCCCTTCAGCTTCTGAGCATAAACTTCATCTGGAGGAGGACACATATACATACATGAAAAAGAAGAGGAACCAAGCATAGAATAGAAATAAGATAAGGTAAAGTGAAAGGAAACAAACAGAAAATTAACAGCATTTAAAGCATTAACCGCTGCCATAATTTACTAATGTTAATAGCCTTTTTTCACTTAATATTAATCACACAATATGTTTGCAACCAATGCAAAAATGTGGATCTGATCTTTTTTTTTTATCTGGCCTAAATCTATACTGATCATTGATTGTCAAATTAACAGCTTTTCCTTGGCTCCACTCTCATTTGCAATCACTTTTCTGCCACCTTTTTGATCTCTCTTGCTCTCTAAAACACAGCCTCACTACACTAAACTTAAGCATTTTGTTTCTGTTTTTCTCGATAGTTAACTGTTTGTTATATGTGCTTGTTTTATTTATTTTTGTATTTGATCAGTGAAGACCTCAGCATGTTAGAAGTGCCACTGGCGTGACAGAAGTGCAAACAAAAGAAAAAACAAAGAAAACTTTGCATCTTATGTTAATCTCAACATTAAGTTGTATTTCAGTGACACATTTTTTGTTCAGGTTTACAAACAATGATTCTAATCTTTTACAAAATACTGCTAACATCTAAGTTCTTCTTCTTGCTATTATTATTTAGTTTAATTTTAATGTATTTTTCTATATTGTGTATTTTTTGCATTATATTTTATATCAAAATGATAAATATGGCATCCACCTCTTTTAATATATAATAATATACAATAATACATTTGTTTTTTCATTAGAAGGCACTGCTGTTGTTAATTTTCACCCTGAAGATACTTTTGTTGTCTGCGTAAATTTTACTGAATAAGGATTCATCATAAAGAAAAAAAGTATCATATTTATATGAAAAAAAAGGTTCAAATGGTTGACTAAGAAACCACCAAAAATTACCATTCCTATGTACAACAAACCTAACTGGACAACTTGGTGGAAACAGGGCGACTGTCAGCACATAAACTCATCTGACATAAAATACAGCTAATACAGTAGGTTTTAACTTGAAGCTAATCCAGCAAAATAATCTCTGATCTATATAGACAGGGTTTAGTTACACAGCAACTAAATAAATCATGCAGTGTTACCAATAATTGCTCCACTTACTACCATGCACACACATGCCAGTGACAACAGGATCCATCTCAGTTGAGGACAAACAAACTCTTATTATAAGTGTATTTAGAGTTAAATTGTTTCTAAAGTTATGTGGGCATTTAGGTAACCCTTTTGAAAACCATGTTGAAAATCAATGCCTGGAAACAGTACATGTTAACGTGTTGTTCTAAGTCAATGTCATTGATGCCTTTACTACTTCCTAATGGAACAAGTACTCAAGATTCTATGGTACCTCTGCTCTTTAGAGTGTCATTTTAACTTGCATAATATGTGTTAAGATGTAAGCAGAATTTAAGATTGTAGCTGTCGAAGATGTGGCTTGGCAGTTTTATTCAAAAAAATGCGTACAAGTTTATATATTAAACCTTACTCTGTAAAGTAAACTGATATTTCAGCATATTTATATCTGTAATGGAGTGGAGTACAAGTCACATAAAATGGAAATATATGTACATGGTTTTTAGCACAGTACTTGACAACTCGTAGTTACTTGACCCAACATTGAAGTACTGAAATAATTAAATACTCATTTTGCAGGGTAACTTCATGTCAAGTCAGGCAGAGGCTGTTTAATTAAACTGAGCCAATGCCATGTGGTGGACCATGCATTTGGATTATTCACTGCAATTTAAAGATTTTAAAATTAAAATAAAAATTTAACCTTACAGGGAAAATGTTTAATATACTGGGTCCTATCTATTACTTGCGCCCGGTGCAAGCGCAAAAAGCATGGCACAGAAGTTTTAATTTATTCAGGAGAGTGTCCAAATCAACCTTTGCTGTCTTGTTCCAGGAGCAGCAGAGGTATCTTGCTCTTCTGCCACCTGTGCCAGAAGAGGAACACTGGCTTTGCACCGATGTAAGATAGGGCTGACTAACTTGTCAGTAGAAGTCCTACATTCAAAATTGTAATCAAGTAAAAGTATTAGGAGAATAATTTACTAGCATCAAAGCATCAAAACTACTTATGATGCAGACAGGAAGTTCTGTCTAATATTATGTAACTAGATTTTTATACAGAAAATGATCAACTTGTGAGCAGCACTTAAATGTAGATGCTCTAGTTAGACAGTGAATTTTAACTATTTAACCTACTAGGCATATTTTGGAATAGAAATGTATTTTTTAGTTATAATAGGTTTTGTATATAAAATCAAATTTTCTATGACTATAGCAGGAAACTGACAATGATTTTTTATGTTTAAAGTCCAGTGCTGTATGTAGTCTAGTAAAAGTTTTCCTGCTGAGGCTTAAATGGTGAAATGGTAAATTAAATGCAGTTATCTGAAGCTTTTTTAAGTCTTTTGACTACTCTTAGGGCTTTACAACACAAATCATCATTCATCCATTCACATTTTTAATGAAAGATGGCTTTTTTTTTTTTTAACAAAATGCCCATCAGGAGCTCATACACATGCACGTACACACCAAAGCTACTTTTAGATTTCATATCAACATCTGAAATGTTATTCCTTTTATTTTTTACGCTTTTCCTAAAATTTCTTAAATTTTTTACTTTTGTTTTTCTTTGCTGTGTATTAATTTTCTGTTAATGACTCTGTTGTTATATCTACTGTTTTTATGTAGAGCTCCTGAATTACCCTGTACGTGAAAAGTTGCACACAAAGCTACAAGGGTCGATAGGATGAAGACTTTGTTTCTGCTCACTTCCGAGGCTGTACTTGGATTTCTTGTGCACTTTTCACATGTATGTATTGATTACACAGGCTTAATCAAAACAGCATATGCAAAATGCCATGAAGTGAAAACACAGCTGTATGTACGTATACAATGCATTGATAGTGTACTACAGTATATCAGGCCTTTAACTAGAGATCTTTACATTTCCTAGCAATTGGGAATAATAATAGATGAGTGTGACCAAAAAGTTAGGCCAACTGGTATTAAACACCATTACACTGGGTATGCGAGCAGCTATTTACATTTTAAACAGCTGTGTTCATACGTGTGTAAAATGGCATGTATGATGGGTGTTTGCAGTCTGTAAATTCTGGCTGCACTCTTGTGCCTTTCCAGTCGTAGGCAGATAATAAAATTATTGTCAATTTAGACCCTGAGCTCAACAGTTTTTGCCCGTTATAACTGAAGTACATAGCACAACTGTCTAGTCAGTTATCAGTGCAATTCCAACTTGGATTAGTGAAGCTGATTGTTATTTAGCTGGTTAAACATTATTGACTGCAGAGCAGTGAGTAGACATGGTACTGGTGTCAGGGAAGTAGAGACGACAAGTGAGAGTTGAATACCTTCCAAATCATCAATGGTCTTCTCCAGCTTAGCCACAGATCTCTCTGCAAACTCTGCACGGGTTTCAGCCTGTGACACAAACCATTACAGAACTGTTTAAATTGAATATGAATTAATAACTTTTCTCTATTCATTTTAAAAAGATGGAGGAGTATGCCACAGAACACTATACTAAACTATAAATACATTAAAAAATCACCTCTTTCAGCTTGTCGGTAAGAACTTTGATTTCTTCTTCATATTTGTCCTCCTTTTGTGAGTACTGAAATCCAAAAAATAAAGGTATTAACAGCACAATTGATATATATTGATATCTACGGTTTAACTACTAAAAGAGGGCACACTTACAAACTTTTGAATGCATGACCCTAGTATACATTGTTGTATTACTCTGCCAGAATACTTTCATACTACTTAAAAAGATGAGTGTGACAATTTTGCATAATTTTGTTAATTAAATGTATTAAGAAAGTTGTAGGGAATTTACATTTTGACTTCTGGTCTGCCTGAACCACAGTTTGTGCTTCTAATTTATGTTCATTAACTTGCGCTACAATCAGAAAGAATCAGATTTTTTGTAAAAAAAAAAAAACCCAGAGGGTTGTTTATCAACACTTAATGCAAGTTTCAAAGTATTTCCACAATTCTCATTTTGACTTATTTTCCAAAATTTTGATTCCAACATTTCATCCAAGCAATAATAATTGTTAGTAAGGTCATTTACTGCACATTTGTGTCTTGTCAAATGCAGAACTTGAAACCAAACTTGATTTGTTTAATGACCATTCCCCCTTTGACAAAAACTGTCAAGGGTTGTATGTGTGCTGTTGAACATGGACATGGGCTCCTGAAAATGTGCTTGTTTAATGATTTGTTTTGTTTACACTTCACACATTAGTAGTAACAGCAAACGTATTGTGTAACTGGCCAGTCCTGAGGCTGAATGCCTCTCAACTCCTACTGTACCTTCTCAGCTTGGGCTTCCAGTGACTTCAAGTTGTTAGTGACATTTTTCAACTCTTCCTCAAGGTCACCTGATTTACTGAGCAATGTAAGAAAGGGCAAAAGCAAGAGAAGAAAAGGCAGTGATGTGAAAGGTAGAACATTAGATGAGATGAAACCCTGACACAGTTTGAAGGACCACTCGCACATTGCCATTCTCAGAGACAAAGGGATGTTTATCATTATTTTTTTTTCTGTTTATCTATGTCCAACTCTGAGTAAAGGAGTTTAAGCAAAATGTCAGGGTGTTTTGAAATAATGTAAGTAGAGGGTTAAACTAGTCATGAAACTAACCTTGATTGATGGTGGGTTTCAACCAGAATTTAAATATGGATGAATCCCAAGTTCAGGTGGAAGTCTAGTCATTCTATTTCCTTTTTTTATGGTCACTAAATCCCATGAAAAGACTTAGACCAAGTATGTGTTCCTACTTCTTTCTGAACCTGAGCCAACAAGTTCCTACTGAAGACATAAATCTTAAAAAAAAAATGCCTCACAAATGTATGTTTTCCCTTTTTTAAAAAAACCCACTAGTGTCCTGAAACAGCTTGTCACTCAAGGTTTTCAAAAGCATTACTCAAACTAAAGGATATTGTAATTTGTGTTGGGGACTATTTTCATGAGTGAAATTATTTCACATTTGGATCCAAAATGAGCTTTTAGCACAAGTGTAAGTGGTACATTGACATGTTCCTCAATTTCAAATGAGGAAATTGAGGAACATGTCACCTAATGCAATGGTGTGGCTTACTGATGTGTGATTTAATAGAGTTATGACATCAGTTCCTGTGTAGCCATTACTCTACAAGCTTCTCTAAATAAAAGCAGTTTGCTATTTAGCATTTTAAATCTATCATTAAAAAAAATAAATAAACATATATATGTAATTCACTTTACATATTCAAAGACAAATCAGCATCCATTGCTGCACCCGCTTAACGACCATGATATTAACAAAGTTCAACAATTATTTGGTGTGCCCTCACAAAGGAGGTGCACTTTTTTTCTTGTCCCCATACTTTTTTTTTAGTTTGGTGTCCTCACTGAATTGTCAAACTTTGTACTCTTAACTGTACAGCAGCCTTAAGGCAGGAGCTGATATAAATGTTACACTGACCTTCAACAGTCACCTTTAAATATTACCATGTGCACAGAGCACATGCTAACACTAACAAGCAGCGGTGAGAGCTTTGAGGTTGTTTTTTTTTTTTTTAATTTGAATTATGGCAATTATTATTACACAGGCCACATACATGCAGTCATAGCTGATACTGGTGATTATTGGGCCTGGAAAGGGCCTGAAAGGAAACTCTGCAGATCTCAGGGTTTAAACTCTGCCACCTCTGCTGCGTGTTTATTTCTTCCTTAATAAAACCCTATTTTGTCTTAATTTTCATTTACAGTAAACATTCTCCTAAAAAAATACATTTGTATATCAACCCAATAGTGCCTGCTGGTTGCTTATTCAGTTTCACTAATTAATTATGCGTACTGCAGAGCATGACAATACATTGTATCAGACTTTATCATAATTTGCTAGATTAATTTAAAAGCACAAAATTGTACTTTGTTGCTGTTTGTTTTTGTGGGTTTTCAGTGTTAACTTGAATATGCCATTTACTTCTTAGAACCAAACCTATGCCCTTCAATAAATCAATGTTATATTTGGACTTTTCACAGGATTTGTTGACAAGACATCCAAATTATAGAGTATCACCAGAGTTATACTTCCAGTATTTCTAAAGGACATGCTTGATGTGATACAGTGCAAGTGCAGGTTAGAAAAACAGAGGGTCTGAGAGCCTGCAGGTCAGAGGAGCAGAAGGCAGCAGGTCAGAATTAGACCTTGGTGGAGTTTGTACAGTGGGTACCTCTTCCTCTCCGCACACCATGGACTTCAAATTCTGGTCCATTAGCCTGAGCTCCTCCTCCAGCTCCCTCACTCGCCTGCATTGGTTAGTCCAGGAGGTCAGGGGTGAGGGGGGACAGTGAGTAGGGCAGCCATAAAACAACAACCAATAACAGATATCATACAGGCAGTGGGGGTGTATTTAGATATTGCATTACATAACAACACATGGGGGGAGAACACCAAAATTACATTCTTGAGACAGATGAATAATTCTCTGCATAGATTTGCTATTAAGCTGTGTGTCGACATAAGGACAGAAATATGCATATGCATTCCTTTTATCAGATTTACTGGCTTCTCAGATTTAAGCTGTGCGTATGCCTGAACCATTTCCATAAATGTACATCATAGTGGAGCGGGCACACATGCCTGAGTTTCATTCCACTTCTTCAGTTAGCCTTATATAAATGTAGAAACACCTGTATGCTGTAATAACATAATAATGTATGCATACAGATACTAGTTCCAGCTTCACCACTCATTAGACCTCTGACCTGTTTATGGGAGGACGGCAAGGTAAAAAGATAGATTTTGAAATTTAACCTATCATGTTTCATTTGCAAGGATCCTTAGTATCAGGACAGCTGTCATTACATGTAACCATTACTTACGGCTATGGCTTTTCTTCGGCTACTTTAAATCATCACATTTATGTTTCTGTAAAGCATCATTGCAGTAATATTTTAAACATTATAAGATGCCAAAGGGATAATTAATGATTATTTCATAGAACTCATACAGACACTGACTCTACAAAAAGGGCTTCATTTCAGGATCAGATGAAAAGATCCTGACAGTAGCTGTAATGTAAATGGGATGAATAAAATTTACTCACATTATTTAACATCAAGTTTTTAAATATACCTTTAAGTGATATTTCACAAAATGCTGTGAAGACTGCAAACATAATTACACAATCAGTAAAATTGGCAACCTCATCATTTTACCTGCAGCTACCTAGAAGTCTGCCTTCGGCCGCACAGTCTAACCTTACATTTCTCCTTTATAAATACTTGGTTTTTTAGAAGGAGCATTGTGTTTGTGCTTAATAATGTTTATGCATCTTGCCTCTTGTTTAATGTAATTAGTACTTCTGTCCTACAACTTGTAATTCATACATGGTCATTCGACACTAGTGTAGCTTATAAAAATACTTTGCACTTGTGCTGAAATGATTAGGTCATTAACCAATTAGTCAAAGAATCAATCTATTGATCAATTCTGAAGTAAAACGCAAATTAAAGGTTTTACCTTGTTTTAGCCAAAATCATCAATCATCAGATTAATATATGTTAGTTTGTTAGTAGTAGTTAAG
>JAPZDY010000011.1:2017001-2036274 GCA_029783645.1 Ctenochaetus hawaiiensis
GCGCAGAATTCACGGAGATTGGTTGAATTCGCGTGATTTGGTGCGATCGCAACATCGCGAATTCCTGGAGGGACTGAAATGATAGCCAGGACTGTCTGAATGTTCTGGATGTTTGCACGCCCTTTATACAAATAAGGTTATTGTTTCTTGTGAAAAAAATTGTCAAAATAGTAAACAAAAGACAATGATTAAAAGGTTTACTCATTTTGTCAGCAGTTTAAGTGAACATGTTTGTAGCAGCAGGTTTAGAGAGCGTCCCTCCATCAAGAAAATCCAAATGTTTACATCTCAGTGTCAGAGAGCCAAGATGAATTAGTAAGTATCATCATTTAACCAACAGTTTGTTTGTGGGTGTCTAAGATTTTTTTGCCTGGCTTTGTACTTGTTTCATTGGAGTAGGCCACAAGCTATTAAGGCCTAGAAATTCTTTTACTCACTCTTTTACTTTAAAACTTGCATGGTGTTGAAATGGACAGACTAATGATACAATCCTACAGCAAACCAGAAGCCCTGCCTGTCGTGTTAAGATCCTAAATACCTCCATTTGAATAACAAGTGGGTACATTTTTACTATTGTATGTGCAAAAGTATAAACGATCGCTGCGGATCAATACTTACTGTAGGTGCATTGTCAATGGTGATTTGGGTGGCTGCTGCCAATCCCTCCTTCATCATGCAGGTCAGACTGTAGAACTCATGCTGCTGATCGATCTCAAATAAGCCCAGAAGCTTCCACTGCTGTCTCAAACCTCCCCACCTCCTCCTCTTTAACGTGCCTGAGCGTTGGCTGTGACCAGGCCTCTCCAGGCCACCTGCAGCAGCTGACATCTCCATCTGAGACACAGAAAAATGCAGAAACCTAAAATATATGACTGCAACAGTCACCTGACACTGTAAAATAAAGACAGATGAGGTTTTCAGAGTTCTTTCAAAAAACAAAGAGTAACGAGAGGCCGGAGTTGCCAGTGACAAACACAAAAGACAACTGATTGTCAGTTGAGTCTTTATCGGGGTTACTATGGAGACCAACACAAAGGGATCAGCTCTTTAAGGGCTGAACTGTGCTTAATGTTATAATACTGTTCCTTCAACTATTACATCACAAACACATAAATATTCAGCAATGTCTGCATGTTACATTAAGCACAGGAAAACAGCAAACATACAACCATGTTACACTGGCTAGCATACTAGCAGTACGGGATAGTGAATGAGTGAGTAAGTAGATGAAACAGACATCCTTGAATACAGCTGCAAAAAATAGTGTCAGTTTCCCACCAAGTTATTGTGTGTTGTAATTGTTATTTTAAACAGTTTTAAATCAGTTACACTATTAATCATTCATATTCCTATTAATCATTCCTATAGATTAAGTTTTTGTGTCAACATATGATGTCACATTTTGTCTCAACATCTATTAAACTTGTAGACCTTGAGGTAATGGAGGAAATACCTCCTGAGTACTTAATTGTAATCCTTTTCTTAAAGGTTTATATCTTTAGCTTGAGTGAACTGATCATTTGAACACCTTATCATCAAGTGGATATAAGATTCAGGGGGTTATTTTAAATACTCATTAAAGAGGGTGTTGAGCTACTTCAGCAATATGTATGTTCTTTGAGAGAAATCTCTTTTACACCACAAAATCTCGATTTTTTTGTATGAGCATCCAGTTTTTTTTTAACCCGTTGATGTTTTCCACAGGCTTTGCTGCCACAGACTCTGACTGCTTTAGTGAATGATTTGTAAAATTAAGCCAAGTTAATGATAAGCCAAGTTACTATTAAATGAAACCTACTATTTAATCCTTACTTTTGGCGTTTCTACAACCCTTTTTCAACAAGCAGAGCTTTTAAGCAACCAATCTCAACCTCCAGGCTGTACCGTCTGTCCTACTTCTTCCCCTACCATTGGACATCGCATCACAACATCAACCCCTTTTGTAAGTAAGCCACCAATGTTACTGGTTAGCTCCATGGCAACAAGCATGATACAAAGCTCCTTGCACCTTTCAAGCTCTTCTCTCTGTTATTAGCAATGCTCACAGCTTCACTTGACCATAAAACAAAAGCTTCCTTTCTGATCACAACCTTGTGTGACCTTGTTTGATGGGCTGCTTGAAGGCTCAGAATGCTGGGGGGTTTGAACACATTATATCCTGCAGTTTCCACAGTCAGAGGGCGTTTCATTGCAGTTTTGAAAAGCATGTTTTCAGGAGAAAACACCAGATGTTGGAGAAATTTGATTAGAAAGATTAGTGTTGAACAGAGTCCATGAAAGATGAGGAGGTGTGTGCGTATATCTGTGTGTGTGTGTGTGTGTGTGTTATGCAAAGACAGCCTCTTTTAGAAATATAGTTTACTACTGTGCTTTTTTGCCTCAGTGTGAAGAAGCTAAGACCATGCTTATGGCCATACCGCCCTGAACATACCAGATCTACCGTGATTTCTGTACTATAAGCCGCTACTTTTTTCCGACGCTTTGAACCCTGTGGCTTAAACTATGATGCGGCTAATTTATGGACGAAAATAAACGAGAAAGTGTGTGACGAAGTAATTCTGAGGCTGTTAAATTCCGACACTGAAGAAAACAGCTTTAGTGGATTTAGTTGTTAAATTTAGTGGGTGCGGCTTATATTCAGGTGCGGCTTATAGTCCGAAAAGTACGGTAGTCTGATTTCAAAAGTTCAGGAAAGTCAAGCCCAGTTAGTACTTGCATTGAAATACCAGGTGGTATAAGCTTTTGGTGGCTGTTGCTCAGGAGATGGAGCAGGTTGATAGAATTGATGGTTCCATTGGTGTTTGACTATGTGTGTATGAGTTCCTGAGGAGCAGGTTGGGACAATGTAGAGAACCCACTTGCCATTTGAGTGTGAATGTGTGTGTCAGTGGGTGAAAGCTGACTTTGGTTGTAAAGTTGTTGGATAGTAAACAGATTAGAGAAGAGCTATATAAATGCAGTATCTTCACTGAACATAATCAGTTCTTGCATATTTTCGGTGGTACAGTGGCTGTCCACTGCTCCTCAGACAGATTAAATTAAAAAAAAAAAGTGCTCCATTGTTACTTTAAATAGTAAAAGTAGTAGTAATAGTTAAACAAAGAGTAGCAGTAGTAAAAGTTATAAGAATCAAACATTCTGGATATTATGAATGTTTTGTTACAGCTGCTAATTTCATTGGAAAGTGTCCAAAGATTATTGCATTGTGTTGTAAATTATGAAACTGTTCCAACAAACACAGCTAGAAAGCAGCCAAATATCTCATGCAATGTGTGATCCAGGAGACCAAAACCCTGCTTACATTAATGTGTACGCTAAAAACTTTTCTTTTTGATAAAACTTGTAGTTAATGCTGCCTCAGGTTTGCTTTTAACTAGCCTTCGAGTTGTGCTGTTATGTGCTGTTTCTTCCTCTTCACCATCTACACCACGGACTGCAGCTACTGCACTGAGACCTGTCATCTCCAGAAGTTCTCGGATGACTCTGCAGTGGTTGGATGTATCAGCGGGGGTGATGAGGCTGAGTACAGGGCTGCTGTGGACAACTTTGTCACATGGTGTGAGCTGAACCACCTGCAGCTCAATGTGACAAAGACCAAGGAACTGGTTGTGGACCTGAGGAGGACTAAGGTGCCAGTGACCCCTGTTTCCATCCAGGGGTCAGTGTGGGCATTGTGGAGGATTACAAATATCTTGGAGTACACAATGACAATAAACTGGACTAGGCTAAGAACACTGACGCCCTCTACAGGAAGGGCCAGAGTCGCCTCTATTTTCTGAGGCGGCTGAGGTCCTTCAACATCTGCAGGACTATGCTCAGGATGTTCTTTGAGTCTGTGGTAGCCAGTGCTATCCTGTATGCTGTGGTGTGCTGTGGCAGCAGGCTGAGGGTAGCTGACACCAACAGACTTAACAGACTGATCCGTAAAGCCAGTGACGTTGTGGGAGTGAAGCTGGACTCTCTGACAGAGGTGTCTGAGAGGAGGACGCTGTCCAAGCTGCATGTCATCTTTGACAATGTGTCCCACCCACTCCATGATGTGCTGGTCAGTTACAGGAGTACATTCAGTACAAGGCTGATCACACCAAAATGCACCACAGAGCGCCACAGGAAATCATTCCTGCCTGTGGCCATCAGACTATACAACTCCTCACTCTGAATGTCAGACACTCTGAGTCAATTGGTTTACTCTGGACTCTTAATAATGTGCAATAACTACTTTGATGTGCAATAATCCAGTGCAATAACTACATTCATGTGCAATATTCTATATTCAAATGTTGGTAAACTGTTGTTTTATTTATCACAGTGTAGATACAAGAACAAAATGTACATTTATATTTTAGTGTTTAGATTTATTTTATATTAGTACTTAAGTTTAAATTTTATTGATATATTTTATACTTTCCTACTTCTTTTAAGACTTTGAATGGGAGCATCTGTAACTAAAGGCAATTTCCCCTCGGGGATCAATAAAGTATTTCTGATTCTGATTGTGATTCTGAAAATATAATGGTGCCTGATCATTATGTACTTTGTAGGTGAGAAGGAGGATTTTAAATTCTATCCTGAATTCCACAGGTAGCCAGTGCAAACAAAGAATTAAATTATATATTCTGATCAAAGACAATCCCCAGATTTCTTATAGTAGAATTGGAGGTTAGGCTTAAACCATCTGGAGAAGTTAGAGCATTAGATGATAAGTTTCTATGTTATTAAGGGTCAAGAACTTAAGTTTTCTCTGAGTTTAACAGTAGAAAACTGCTGCTTATCCAAGACATTCTCAAGACTTGCTTGAAGCTTAGTCATCTGATCAATTTCATCTGGTTTTATGGATAAGTATAACTGGGTAACATCTGCATAACAGTGAAAATTAATTAAATGTTGTCTTATAATGTTGCCTAAAGCATATATAGGGTGAATAGAATTGGCTGAAGAACTGAACTTTGTGGAACTCCATGTCTAACTTGGGCATGTAAGACCACCCTGCCGAACTAAATGAGATATTTCGAATTTGGTGGCGCACCACTTCCTTTTGCTTTTTCTGAACACCTGCTATAACCTGTGGTTTAGGGGTTATATCACAGAGCTTGCTTCCTATATTTTATCACCTTCTTTTCCAGAGGAGCCATTGAGTCAAGCGTCATAGGCAAAGATCCTGCAGCACTATCAACAAAATTATCAATTTGAGAGGGGCTAAAGGCTAAAGTAATCTTCTGTTATACTGAAATGTGGCATTAAATGTCAATGGGAACTTTTCCTTGGATTTAGCTTCAGCATTATCAGACAGACACTGAGTATTAGAGTGTTTGCCTACTGAATTGTAGTTACGTAATAGCAGTTCAGAAGTAGTTAAATAATGGTCTGATAACATAGGATTACGTGGGTAATTGTTATTGCGATACCAAAATTACGACCTCTATATGATACCTGCCAAAAATATCTTGATTCTGACACTGAAATGATACCACAGCTAAAACCCAAAACACCAGTAAATGTTATGAAATAATATATAAGATGTATACACACATGTTAATACAATGTACAATTTACTTTTACTTGCACTATTAAAACGTACATTTGTTACCAGAAGTTTACTTCTGAATCTTGATTAAATTTAATATCAGATATTTTAAGACGTTTACTTAAGTACTATTAGTTTAAATGACTTTCATTTTTACCAAAGTAATATTTTAAGATGAAGTCTTTACTTTTAATCAAGTATTATTTTTGGTTACTTTATACAACATTGCTCAAACCCAGCACTATTGGCCTGCACACTACGGCAGTGTACTTAAGTAGAGTGAACAACGTACATATGGGAGCATGAAGTTATGTTATTTATCACATGTGCTAGCCAACCTGTCGCTCTTTGAATTCCTAAAAAAGTCGGCATGTCTGTCGGCCAGATGCTTTGCTAAATTAGATGTGTTGGCTCCCCTAGTCTGCGTGGCTTTAACATCTTTTCCACACAGGCTTTATGGTGTCCTTGGGGTTACCCTAACAGTCTGCAATGTAAATGAATTAATGCCATATTTAACTCCATGCATCTGCTTTGTCAACAAACCATGGACGGTCAGCAAGACTAACACTTGAAACATTAGCAGCCATGGCTCTTGTTCTGCTTCTGACCATGAAAGCAAGCAAATGTTAAGGCATGCATACAATGCCTAGTGGGAGTAACAGCAGAGCTCAGAACAGCACACATACAAACACGCCCATCGCCCGCAGGGAGTGAAGGCAGAGCACTGAACAGCAAGCAGACACACATATAAACACACACCACACAACCTAACTGTCGCGCTCAGAAAACATGGCTCTTTCTAAAATGCTGTCATTCATCAGGTATCAGTATTACTAAAAGGTAGTACTGTGTCATGTTCAACAGCAAACTGCAGTACTTTTCTAGGATTGGTATATGGTGCAGCACAAATGTGGGTATACAGTTAGATGTTCAGTTTCATTCCCATTGGCCAGAACAAGATCAAGGGTGTGGTTGTGTGGGTTTAAGCACAATCTGACTAAAGCCAATTGGGTCTAATAGCGAAATATATGCAGTGCTGAGGCAATCGTTATCAGTGTTCATGAATATTAAAATCTCCTACAATTATAAAAATAATTGGTTCAAGAACTAAGCTTGATAAAGCTCAGGGTGTTACTGCAAAAATTCAGAATGTGGACCAGGAGCACAGTGCACTTCAACAAGTAAGATGGATTTAATGTTTTTTTCAGGTTTGGTGTGATAGACTAAAAATAAAGCTTTCGAATGAGTCATAATTAAGTTTAGGTTTATAGCTGATTAATAAGCCGGAGTTATAAATGGCTACAACTCTACCTCCTCGCCCAGTGCTTCAGGGAATATGAGTGTTAACGTGACTGGGTGGAGAAGCTTCATTGAGACTAATATATTCCTCATCAGCCAAGTTTCAGTAAGACCAAAATAAATCAATACAATTATCAGAAATCAAGAAATGACAGAGATTTGAGTTCACATTTATTTCTCCGATCTTGTTGTAATCTGACAACTGGCAGTCTGGTGGTTTTAATTTTTAGGACGTTTTATAAATAAATTCTCTTCTGTTAATTTTTCAGGTGGGCAGGGGACAGACGCTTTATCTATGGGGTTTTGGGTAGGTAGCTTCTTTAATAGAAGCACAGAGAGGTGTGTTGGACTGCAACTCTGCTACCCAGTCTTAACTCCGGGCTGTCATAGTTTTGGTCGTCTAAAAAACTCCTCCAGGTTTCTAGAGGTGAGAGTCACTCTATCATAAGCGGGATGAGTGCCTTCTCTCCTATCAGATCAGGTTTTCCCCAGAATGTCCGCCAATTAGTTATGACATGTCATAACTGGTCAAATTAGGTGTAGGGCCCAAAGAAAACAACGGAGTACTACAGTACCTTGGATATGTCATGAATTTCTGACAGCTTCACAGTTGCCCGAAGGTGTAAGCTGACAAAAAATAATTCTGATATGCCAGCATGATTGCTAGTTAAATCCCACTATAGTCTAAAATTAATAGTACTACAAAAAACATATTTCACATCATATCCTTCCTGTAATTATAATTATGTGGTGTGATAATCTGGCTAGCTATTATGTCTGCCTTCCAGGTATGCTGCAGTATTACACAGCATTATTATATTTGGTACCAAATAAACGAGTAAGCCCATGCCAGTTCAGTCCCTCAACCACAGTCATGAACAGTCAGAAGACACCTTTACTAGGACTCACACATTTAACTGGGAGACTGAAAATTGTACTGTGTGTATTACTTGGCACTAACAATTATAACCTTAAAAACACCATGGCAAAGAGTGAAGAGAGCAAATGCTGCTGGGATAATCATAGATCATGGCTAATGTTTCCAGGTCTGGGTGCCTTGGATAGACTGCTGAATTGTTTCCAAAGCTTCTGCGAATGTAAATGTATGGGAATTACAGAGGTAGCAGCTGCAGCCCAAGAAGAGCAGGAGATAAGCCACTGCTGATTGAATCAGGGAATATGAGATGGCCTGGGTAGGCTGATGTGCTCAGAGCTAGCATACACACAGCCTTAAAGATAGTACTTGTAGGTGGATGGGGTAACAGGAGATAGTTGTAGTTTCTGTTATGTCTTGGGACTGACCAAATCAGTAAGATATAAAGGTCACAACAACTCTCCTGTACCACAGTATTTGCAGCAGTGAGACAGCGCTCATATTGCAATCAATCTGTCTCTTGTAAGTGTTCCAACTTTATTGAAACGAATACTATATTTCTGCACCCACTTATACAAGCTACCTTAAGTTTCAAACTTAAGCTTGCTTCTGATGCAAAAGGTTTAGTGTTTCATTTAGGAGCTGTTTATAAAGCCTCTTTGGTTGTCTTTTTGCCTTAGTGTTCTCTTTGCCACTGTCGCCAAGAGCTTGTACCAATAATGTGTCTTGGAATCCCCTCTTTCTCTTTGCTTACAATGAATTCAACAATTGCCATTTATTACACAAATTGCATAACTTTTTGGAGACTGGTATAAGTCTTAAAATATTTTGAGGGAAAAAAAATACAAAGGAGCTTTTAACAGGGAATACTTGCAAAAAATAGGAAATTATCATGGCAATTTTATGCAACTTACTTTTTAAAGTTTAATGATGAAACATTTGATGTTGATAAAAAATAAGGGTGACCTTAGTGTAAGTGGTTGTAAGGGTTAACATTGGTGCTTTACCCATTAAAAAAATACTGAAATGCAGCTGTACAGGAAACTCTCACCTGTGCAAAATATAGAGCACACTAATCCTAATGCAGCAGTTGTACAAATCATGCAGTTCACCTGTAACTATGAACACTCAAACTCCAGCCTATTAAAAGACTACAACATACTGGCCTCTAACAACCACAGCTGTTCTAGAATGAGTAATGTCATTGTTCCCTCAGTAGGTACTGTAGGTCCAAATCATTTGTCAAGATAAGTATCACGTCTCAATGTGCACTGCCAATATAAGATGCCAGTGTGATGAGTAGGAAGATTAGAGGTCAGGGAGCTAACTTTGGATCTAACCCTGGCTATTTTTAGTCTTGAGAAAATGGCTCAGTGCAAACAAACTGCTGCCATGGCAACTCATGCAGATTCCTTGCATCTTTTTTCACATATTTATATTGTTTAAAGGCCAGTTTACACCAAATATTCCCAACGAGTCCACTTGACACTCATTGTACAACATCCTAAAAACCCATCAGGTCACACCACTGTGACTACATGAGATAGCATATACTTTTCATAGCAACAACTCTGCTTTTACAGGCTTTTCGGAGGACAGCTTTGAATGCCCTGCAGATAACAAACTTTGTGGCATAACACAAACTTGAACGGAGACACTTGTAACAGTTAGAAATCTGGCAAAAAGATGAGCACTACTGGTGTGTTTGTGGATCAAAAGGAAAGAGTACCAACCACAGGACTGTGATAGTAAATATCTGAATTGAAACTGCATTCTCATGCTAAATTTTGAGGCCCATTGGTTGAAATATTAAGACAACAATCTTCTAAACCACTTACGAGGAAATTTCTCAGATACATCACAAGGTGAAACACTCTCAGTTTTCCCTCTGACAGTGGCAGCTCTGTCCTTTATTTAGCAGAGAACTAAATAAGGTATCCTGAAGTGCCAGAGTATTAGTGCACTACATTTGACAAACATGAGAGAGTGTATGTGCGTTTGTGTGTGTGAATCAGTCTAGTAGACATTAACATTAAGTGCTGACCTGGAGCCTCTTCATGGTCTGGGAGTCTTGGTCAGCCTTGACCTTGCAGGCCACGAGCAGCTGAGCAGTGGAGGCCGCCACCTGCTTGGCTGACGAGATGAGTTTCTCCTCACTGGCATGACCTTGCACTGCAGAGTTGGCAGCTTCACAAAGGTTGTTGGTTGCTGCAGCCACCATGCGAGCCTGAGGAGTCAAAGACATTGACAATAAGATGGATTGCTAATTACTCTAAACAAATAAAGTTTGAAGTAACCCTTAAGGAAAGAGACTTACAGCTGAAATAAGTCCTTGAGACCATTGTCCATCATCCACTGCATTGGCTGGGATTGCCCCCACCTGGAAATATAGAAAAACAATCTCTGATTTTAATGGTATTGTTAACATTTCAAGTCTATTTAACTAAATCATTCACGGCATGTTGTGCATACAAAGTAATGTAAGAGACAGACTGCTGAGTTCTAGGAATAAGACCGACGTGGATAAGAAAATTCACTGCATGTCAGCAATAGTGTTTCAAATTTTTTTAAGAGGGCACATCCAAAGAAATACATGGATGACCCAGACAGAAGAATATACTACCTTAACAGTAAAACATATTGTGTCTTATAGGGCCACTATATACATACTTTATGATTATTTAGCCATTTTGGCGGAAGAATGTGTGCTTCAAATATGAACATGTAGGTATTACCGTAAAACTATGTTTTGGGGATTTGCCAGGAATAAATATGGTGTACAGCACAGTAGAATTTTACATTTGATCATTTCTCTGTGGAGAGTTTTAGGTTGCCTGCAGTATTCAGAATTTTCTTTATAATTGTATCTCATAGAAGTTATCTTGAGTTGGATTCAAGCATACCTTTCCTTGAGCCACCAGCTCCCTCTGTGCTGCAGAAGCAGCTTTGACAAGAGCGCTGGTAGCAGCTGCAATGGACTTGGCTGCCTCCAGAATTTGCTCCTCAAAGTTCAAGCTCTCATCTGCTTCCTGTTTACAAGAGTAGAAAACAAAAAGTCACTAAACTATTTGATACCAGCGCTGAGATTATTAGCTAAGCTGCTTTTAAGAAAAGTTAACCCATCCTTAAAAAATTTTAACAGGACTGGTTTTAAAATGCACTTGTGTCCAGAAATAATGTGAAATAGCAAAATATTAAATAGCTAAAAGGTAAAGGTCTATGGGAAAGCCATCATTCATGTAGTAAGGGGCTGATAGCCCAACTACATACATCACAAACACTTTGTGTGACCCTATGGTGAGGTCAGCAAGATCACTTTAAATGCTGCTGCTCTGTAAAAGGCACTCTAACCTTGGGTTTGGTCCTGGGCCTCAGCTGCTCCAGTTTCTTGGCAGCTGCCTCAATAGCTGCTGCTGCTCCTAACAGCTCATTTTCTGCGATGACGGTGGGATCCTCAGGGTCCACCCATTCGGTACCTACAACACACCTTGTACTTTACCTTGTATATATACCCTTTAGGCAACATTATAAGACAACATTTGACTAATTTTCATTGTTAAGCAGATGATACCAATTTATTTTTTATTATTAATAAAGCCAGATGAAGCTGATCAGTTGACTCATCTTAAAGTGTGTCTCAGGGATGTGAAGACTTGGATGAGCTGCAGTTTTCTGCTATTAAACTCAGGGAGAACTGAAGTTATGTAACTTGGCCCTTAACAACATTGAAATACATTATCAAATAGTATACCTACTTTACACGGTTTTACTCTAGCCTCCAATTGTACTCTAAGAAATTTGGGGGTTATCTTTGATCAGGACATGTCCTTTAATTCCCATATTAAAACAGCTTTCTAGGACTGCCTCTTTTCCATTTTTCTAACATTGCAAAAACCAGGCCCATTCTGTTTCAAAAAGATGCAGAAAAACTGGTCCTTGCATTTATCACCTCTAGACTAGACTATTGCAATTCCTTATTATCAGGCTGCCCCAACAAGTCTTTAACCTCTCAAGCCCTAGCCTCAAAAGCAAAAATTCTCAGAAAATTACTGGCCCTGAAGTGAAAACAGTATACCTCTGCAATTACGAGATCTATATGGACAATTTCGATACCGAAATCAAATCAAATCAAATCAAATTTTATTTAAATTGTGCCAAATCACAACCAAAATTGAGTGTTGATGAAATAGTAAACAATTTGTTGGAAAAACTGACAGTTTAAGAAGGCAAACATTTTTGCTCTTATTTTTAAAACTAAATAAAAAAGTTTCTGCCATAACAATTGCTTAGAGTACCACAGACAGGCACTCATACTCATACTAATTTAGGAATCATGATAATTCTCTAAAAATATAACTATGTAAAACATTAATCTCCAAACTATTACCTTTAATAATTACTTTTTCACTATAATATACACTAAGCCAAATGTGGTTACTGAAAAACATGTTACAGACCCTTCAAGTCCTGCCTAGCATTTGTAGTTTTACCTGGTACAGTTACTCTACAACAAGATCTCCAGACCTCCCACAAAAGTGTGTTTAAAATTAGTAAGCTAATATTTCAATGAGTCACATAAATTCCAGCACCATTTTGTATCTTCTGTTCAACTCATTTTCTACAGACTATAATTTATAAGGCTGTAATTTAAAGCCATGGTGTCTTTGCCCTCTTTGCCTACTAAAATTTAATAACATATCACAATATTGTCTTTTAATTTTAGTAATTTATATAGGCTGATCTTTAATATATTAGATACAGTGTTTAAAAGAATCCTGCTAATTTGATGCTGAATTCAAGTTGAATAAAATCCTGTTCAGCCACATTTCTGCACATTAATCAAAGCTCTCGCTTCTGTAGGCTGTCTCACAGCATGATTCACTTTCAGCTAATGTCTCTTAAACTAGAGTAAGACACCACCCTCCAAAATAAAGCACTGAGGATCACTTTCTCTCAATTTGAGAGATGATGCCCTATGTTCAATGTAATTTGTACTTCACTCTTAAGCGGGCAACCCAAGAACAGAACTGTGAGAAACTGTAGAACTCTGCAGGGATTTTTACTAATCCCATTTCAAATTACTGTCAGGGCTCGTTTGCATCATGCTGGGCTATTTAAGACTGGTCATGTGCATGACAGAAAGTCTTTTTGCATTGCTGTCTGCTTTTTTGATACTTCATCTGGGGTCACCAAGTTGAAATATGAAGTTGTATTCCAACTGACTTGAAAATAATCAACTCTACTTTATTATTGGATATTGTATATAGGTACTATTTTGTAAATGTCTTATATATGTAGGAAAACTTGCAGACAGTTTATTAGGGCCCTTGACACCATTAAATGTAAACTGAGAGACAAAAGGACACCCTAAGGCATGTTTGTTTTGTTCTTCTTTAATTCCGTTGTTAAAGTTAAAGAAGTTACAGGTTAAAATACCTTTCATGGCCTCAGCAGCCTGGATGAGTTCAGTGACAGAGCCTGCAACCCGTTTGGAATAGTTCGCCAACTGTTGCTTCATATCGTGAGAGGGCTTCTGGATGATCTGCAGGTTAAGGAAAAAGTCACAACTTATAATTCAATCTTTTTTTTCATGTTTACTTGGATCACTTGAATCTTAGCTTGTGCTAATGCAATCCTAAGATAATAAAATCAGCTAACTTACACTACACTTTCATATTTCATGTCAGAGGACAACTATGTACATGAATGATTGTCTTAATGCACTATAGTAACCTATGCAATGAATGTAGTGTGAGCCATGATCAAAAACACTGCTAATGTCTTAGCATAGCTCTGCACTGAGAGGGTCTATGACAAAAATCATTAAAGCCATTCTAGAGGCTTGTTGTGGAGCCACACTTAACAAACACACTCCATTTGTGGCTTTTCCCTTTAATTTGTGATCCATCTCTATATACATAAATGCAGCTTGACATGGAGGAAAAAAAATGTTTTAAATGTAAATCACAGCAGTCGTCAACAACAGGGGCCACATGTAAATTATGAAAATGCACAAAATCATCCATTTTTCACATGCGACAGAATGTGCAGTGCGAATGTGAGCACCATAGTAGACCATATAGTCCCGAAACTGAACTGAGATTTATAATGAGGTTAAGAAAAAAATGTGTAGATACAGAAATAATAAAAGAAAAGATAGCCAGTTTCAAGATGTTTTTGGAATTTTCAAATAAATCTATACCATGCTAAACGTGCACTAATTTCTTTTTGTGGTTCACTAATTTTTGTATGATAAATGTGATCTCTTTTATTTACATAGGAGGTATCCTTTTATTGTCTTATGTTCATGTTCTTTTTTCATTCCTTACTTCTAAAAACTGATGCAAGTGTTAAAACCTAAATCACTGATGACTGATGTGTCACAAAATGATGGTTTACAGGTACATGTGATAAATAAGAAAAATAATAATTACTTAAAAAGACAATCCCTGTATAGCAATCAAAGCTTTAGACTGTATTTTTTTAAATGGATAAAGACAAAAAAAATGTCCAATCACCTTTTTAGAGCAATAACAAGTTCAACAAGTTCAATCAGTAAAAAAACAATCTCAGACTGTTATGGTGAGGTCAGCAAGATCACTGAGCAAGTCACTTTGTGAGAGCTCAATATTATCACAGCATTGGTAGCTCAAATGAGTATGTTTTCTGTGAATCCAAGAGCAAGATATGTAAATATATGCAAATTTTTTTACTTGGCTTTTGGTGGTCAGTCAGCATTACTGCAGCCTGTCTTGTTTTAATCTGAAGTCCAAAGTTAACACCCACAAAGCACCAAAAGCAGATAAATTAATAGATACACACTAACACACACTCACACACACATTTTACTAATATATATGAAAGGCTTCTGCGCAATTTCAGCCCCAATGGGCCTGTGGAGCATGTGAAGTATGGTTTTCTACATACCCTGAAGCTGTGCATTTTTGGCTTTGTGCACCACTGAGCAACTTTTAAAGGAATGAATGGGACTCCACCCCTGATGCTGTGTCCAGTTCTCCTTAATACATCCATGCTTTCTACACAGTGGCTGTTTCTCAGATATGGTTGTTCCCAGCTAAAGCTGTTCCTGGATATGTTCCTCAGCCAGCTAGCAAGTATCTACTAACTCCAAAGTGTCACAACAAGTGTTAAAGTAGGTAAATAACGAATTAAATTACTCCGTGACTGAGATAATTTTCTTGTTAGATTTCAGAGAGGTTTGATGCAAATTTAGATGAAAAGTGGGAACACCAAGAGGGAGGAGTGGAAATGTTACTGCTGGACCTTGGAGTCGCATTGCTGGGTTAGCTCAATTAGTGTAGGAACACAGTCACAATTAGCCTGAGAGTGGTCTACTATATGATCCTCAAAAATAGTAAGCCTTTCTCCACTGTGTTGTTGGCTTCCTAAGTGGCTCATCTTGCTGAGCCTCTCCCTCTTCTTTCATGCTGAGCGCAACGCACCTGCGTGCAGGAGTGACTGCGGTTACTGGGATGCTCTGTTTCTCTAATTAACACAATGAGATAGAAATCTGTTTTGTAAGGAGATGGACATCTGTTTTGTAAGAGAGAACAGGTGTCTGGCATGAAAATGTGGGGCTGTACCGGGGGAATCTGACTCTTTAGGCTTTAGGCTTAGGCTTTGATTAAAAATGATATGAGCAATATGCTCATGGCATAAAACAATAATTTCTGAAAAAGGTTAAAGGTTATAATTTTCTGAGAAGTTAGTTCATTTAAGTTAGTAACCAATTTTATCAGCCCCTCTGCACAACACTTACCACAGTCAAAATGCATTAAATCTTAGTTGTCCCCCCTTTTTTTAATAATATTTTAGAGGTACATTGACCACTAAATTTAATGGGTCTCTGATTTTCACTTCAGATATCTCGTCACCATATTCTAGAAACACCTATTGTGTAGTTGTGTGTAGATATGGCAACACATTTCCGGCGTTAAGTGACCAAAAGAAAACATGATGAAATCAAAAAGAAAACTCAGAGGCCGGTGTATTTCTCAAAGGGGGTGACATCTGGACGACGCAGCTAAAGCGTAGCCTGGTTTTCTTTTTACCCTGTAATTGATTTTTCTATTTTGCAAACCTACAGTGTAGTCCAAATTACCCACTTCTGTACTTACACTTCATATTTTGAGTGCATAAGTGCATTCACACTGTAGGGTGAAAAAATATAATGCACTACAAGTGCCTGGATGTTGCACACAAAATGGTTGAAATGTTGAGTGTGGAATGATAAACACTGGACACCGTTTGCACTCAGTTGTCACCGTCTTGACTATGTAGCAGAAAGGGCATAATGACACTTGTGAAAAAGGCAACAGAAGAAGCTGCAAAGGCTGCATCAATAGTGGTGAGCACAGTTGACATGACTTCGTTTTATAAAAAAATTTCAAACATGTTTCTTTCCATTATGACTCTCTCTGGATGTGAAATCAACATGGAAGTGAATTTTGCATTATGTGTCACCGGAAAATGAGTTAAATTTGTCTGATTGCAAAACATTAGTTCTGTGCGCTACAGAATATTGCCTCAGCACATACTCCTACATCAATATATACTGCAAATACCGGGTCATGTTGGACCTTTCCAAAATTGATTTATGCAAATATATATATACACACACACACACTATTATAATATGTTGGTGCTTAGATGTGTTTGGGTTTCAGCTTGTGTCCTCAGACTGTCCTAGGTGGGTATGCAGTATTCAGGCTGAAGCAGCATGTGACAGGTGCAGGGCATTAACAGGGCTCAGTCCAGACCCAGCTCAGGTTTATTCAGAAGTGTTGTCATGACAAGATAGAGACAAAGACGTAACTGTACAGGAACGCATGCAGTGGGTGAAATTAAAGCCATGAGCAAACATATCCACATAATGCACAACAAAAAACTGATATATACATGTTCTAACACATGTACTGAGAACACTATTAGTTCATGCATTATTTGTTAAATATGCTGCTCTGCTGCCATTAGACTTGTTATATTTGTGATTATTTATTTGCTACATACACAGTCCTTTCAAGTAAACGTTATCCCGTCTAGTCCACTCCTATGTAACTCCGTAGCTATACTACCATTTAGTAAAGCCTGGTCAACAAAACTACTAACCCTAACAACTAAAGACAACACCAAAACAGACCACCACATACATATGATCTGATCTACTCACCTCTGAAAGATTAAAGCAGAGAGACTAAAGCTGACAGTGCAACTGCACATTAAACACTTTCAACAAAACTATTTTGACCCTGCAACTATGAAGATAAATTCTGCCTTTTAAATTTTTTTTGCTTACTCTCCATAAGCAGAGCTGGTCTGACATCTGTTAATATACTGCTGATAGTATTCCGCAGCATTGTTGTGGTATACTGTAAAGTATAAAGTGAAGCATTCAACCAGTGCAGCTCCACATTTGTGCATGTCAGTCACAAGGTGTACTCACCAGCTTGCACAGAGATCAGTGAGCCATAAGTTAGAATAATGCTGAAGGAGCAATGGGAAAAGGAAAAAGGTCATCAAATATAACAGCTGATATCAGATATATTGAGGATAGATTTTTAAGAATACAACAATTATGCTCTAAACCTTAGAACCTCAAATGATTGGGGCCCACCTACTGGGGGTATGAGGACCCTATTGCGATGCAAGGAAGTATTATTCTGGCTAATCGATTGCCTTTTGAGGGCTTTAACATACTCAAACAACTCATGAAACTTGGCATAAAATTTCAACTGTACATTGTCCTATTTGCACCAAACTTCACGTTAGTCAAGAGTCCCGATCTGTATGCATCTACATGTGAATATTTTGCAATAGTTGTAGCACCACCTGATAGCAACAGGTAATGACATATTTTACACTTTCATGTACTTCTTCTTGCGGGTTCATCAAATCCAACTCAAATCTGGTCAGATTAGACTAAACATCTTGTTGATGATTAGTTGCGACTGCTGTCCCCTTCACCAGACAGCCTAACAGCGGTGGCATGGCAAATAGCTACATTCTAACAAGTTAGGTAAAGTTAGGTTGCTAAGTTACATTAAGTTAAGTTGTTCTGTCACATATACATTGTACAGTGAAGTTTGTTCTTTGCATTTAACCCATCCCCAAGAAGCAGTGGGCAGCCGCCATGGTGCCCCCAGGGATTAACTCCAGATCTAAGTCAGTGCTTTAGTAAAGGGCACTGGCTGGAGAATTAACCTATTTTTTGAGTGACTTTGTTTTAGCAGGTTAGGTGTTTTGGTTTTTGGTTTTATGATGTAGGCCATTTTCATGTTTTTTGGAAATGTCAGAAAATAATTGTATTTTGGGAAATGAAATGTAAGGAGTTACAGCAAATACTAAGATATGAGGCTTCTTAATGTTGTTCGGTGCTCTATTTATGTAAATTTCATGAGGAAAATGTTATGTAAGTGATAAATTTTTAAATAAAATACTGCTACTAGCAAGTAAGAAAGCAATCACCAAGCATTGAGGGCAAGACACCACCAATGAAAAACCAATGGCAAACAATTGGGAAAGATTTTTTTGTGATGGAAATACTAATACACAAACTGAGACTGCAATGTTAAAAACGATTGTGTCATTGAAGATTTGAGTAAAAAAAAAAAAAATTTACCATTGCGACATTCTGCTGTTATTCACATTTTAATTAACTTTGATACTTCACAAAATATTCAACATTTTCTTGAAAATTTTACTGGTTTAAAATAATGAATAAAATGGTCAAAAGTCCCACATTTTCTTTCATATTACTGTTTACATTCTGAACTTTTATCTATTTTTTTTATATTTTCACCTAGAAACTATTAAAACTATGAGTATTTCACATACTTTTGGGAATTATTCAACTTTAAAATTCCACTAAAATGTTTAAATAAAAGTCAGTTACAAGACCCTCTAATCTTCAACCTCCTCTGATTTCTTACATGTTCACATAGAAACTCTCTTCAACATTTTTAACATTCATGGCACTTGGGACTTTCAAATTCGGTCAGGTGTTCTTTATATCATTTATTCTTTTTTTATTTCATGCAATTTTAAGTTTCATGCAATTTTTAGCCCTTTTTTTTAGATATTTAACATTAGTACACATAGGGCAGAATGTTTGACTCGGATTTAGACCTAGAGATGAGGCCATTACAGAGTAAGTGGTTGTGATAACACTGCCGTCAAACAAGGCTGCAGAATTCCAGAGTTTGATTGCTTTTCTGATTAAATATTTAATAAAAATTGTTTTACATTTATATTTATATTTCTTTATATTTTTTCCCCATTCATTTAATGAAATATTTAAAAAAATCACTTGGATCTTTAGAAAGCACCACAAATGAAAAATTACAAAATGTGCAAAAAAAGGAATGCATTACACATAACTAGTTACTTTTTTTTAAAAAGTAATGCCTGTCTTTATTTAATTACTCACTTCTACAAATGATTGAGTTATTAATAAAAGTAATTAATTAACTGGACTTCCTCACAAACAGACCCCAGTCAGTTCGGATCGGCAGTCTCTCCTCCTCCACTCTAATGCTCAACACCGGAGCCCCCCAGGG
>JAPZDY010000011.1:2048194-2058790 GCA_029783645.1 Ctenochaetus hawaiiensis
CAGTATGGCTTTTTCAAAATCATAAAACAGGAAAGATATGAGTTTTGAGAAGCCCCTTAGCTGATGGAGGTAGGGCTGGATGATACTTTTAACTTCAACATCAAATTCAAAGGAGACTACACCCAAATGTTGGGCTGCAGTTTGATTGTTGCAGAGTTGGAGACTCTTCTGCAGAGTGAGGATCAAATGCAATGGTCAGAAAAGTGTTTTGCAGAACAGTATGACATTAGTCTAAAGCTGAATTTTGACCTATTAGCTATAAAATGTCATTATCTCATAATTTGATCCTATCAGACATTTACATGAGTCCAAGTCAAAGATTTTGACCATCGAAATCTAATCAGTTCATTCTTGAGCATAAGTGGATGCCTGTTCCAATTTTTAAGAAATACCATCAAGGCATTACTGAGAAAACAAGTCCCTAAGTATGGCACAGACAAACAAACATAAGAATAGACATACAGAGATAAAAGGATAGACGGACAACATTAAAACATAAAACCAACTGTCACTGCTATTCCTGGCACAATAGCATAATAAAATATTTAGTGTTACTATCACAATTAGTCAAAAAAATTCAGAGTGGGGACTTGCTCATGTCCAAAGTGTCATTTATTTCCATAAGGTTCCACCATACTCAGCACATTAATCTTTCCTGTTCAGAAGTTGTCTAACAAGATTTTGACCTCTAATACTTTGGTATTGGATAGAGTTTTTCCAGTCAAATAATGTCAGCAGGACCATTATTTTTTGCCCTTATAATGACAGTCAATGGCATATTCAATATTCCAAACTCTGTTCTCTGTCCAATGCACAAAAGGCTATGGAGCATTTTAGCATACAGACAACAGATATCGATAGACTATTAATACTTTTTCTTTATGTACATACTTAAATACATGCTTTAATATTTCTATTAAGTTCAAGATAACTAAAATCTTTAATTCTCTTCCTCTGTAACACATAGTCTACAGAAATTAAAAGACCCAAAATGCTTTGTCTGTCTGCTATGAAACAAATGCCAGCTTCAATACCTTAGGGTTTCCTCCAGCCTCCTTGGCAGTATAGAGCATCTGCAAGGCTGATTCTGTCAGGGTTTTGGTTTGGTCTAAGACAGCCATCTGCTGTTGGCTGCTGAGGATCTTGGATGCTGTGCCAATGGCGGCCATAATCAGGGGCTCAAAGTAACTGGCCATCTGAGACACCTGTTCAAAAGTGAAGGGAAAATGTACATAGGTGCAAAATAGAAATTCTAAAATAAAAGGAATGTGTCAAACGCTGTCAGTCTTTAGATGGACCTCTGGTTGGTCAGCATTCATATAATACTGTGTAAGTTGTGTGGTGGTGGTGGTTTTCTTACCTTGTGTCCCAGCTGAGAGGCCTCAGAGCGAGCAGCCAGAGCTACGGGATCAATCAAATTACTAATTTCATGAACTGAGGCAGCCATCTGCTCATGGAGAGTCTGCGACAAATAAAAATACACATACACATATTATTCTTTCACATTTAGTGGAATTCAGTTTTTCTGCATAAATCTTAGTAATAACAGAACAAGAATGGCTTGTTATGTGTGATATTATGTGGAAAGCCTAAAACATCAGCAATACTAACAGCCTAAAATACTACACAAATGAAAACTGAAGAGATAACCAAGAAGGGTGCACAGAGCCTTCATGCTTGCCTAGGACAAAGTCATGCAAACAGGAAGTTAACCAAAGTCACTGAAGGGATTTGTGTTGAGCTCTCTATAATAAACCAGGAAATACGTGCCAAAATACAAACCTCATACAAACCCTTACACCAGAAAACTTACCAAACAATCATTATAAAAGTTTTACTTATAAAGAGAATAAAAGCTGCATGGCAAAGCTGCGTTCTCTTAGATGCTACTGGCTTTAGCTATGCTTGCTGGGAGTATCATGTTGCAACAACATATATATTGCTATAATGCTACACATAGTACACTAAAATTTTATTTTCTACAGGTGGCGTACTACTATAAATCAGCAACCCCTGTACCAATTTGTCCAAAATTATCCACACCCTCAGTAGTTACAGAATCAAGTTGAATAAAAGTGAACTTATGACAATAAAACACGCAAGATGTGACTTGATTCAAACAGTTCCTTCTAGAATTGTGACTGATAAAGTCACTGAATGTCTTGGGGTGCAAATTACCGTATGGTGTATCCTCCTGCTCAAAATAAAAATTTTCCCCCTTGAATCACAAAACTTTAACTCAACATTCAATTTCGGAGAACGCTGCCCATTTCCCTTCTTGACAGGATAAATGTTAGAAAAATGGTGATTCTACCACTCTACAACCATTCTGCTACACTTTTCTTAAATTTATTGACAATTATTTAGTTCAATAACAGTATATCATCCTCCATAACAACAAAAAACTCCAATACATTGTCATTGAGTTTTTCAGGGACTAAAAAAGCCAAAGAATATATGAACAACCCCTGTACAAATCCAGATAGAGCAGGGTTCTAGCTATGTCTATTTTTCTCTTTTTCTTTTTGCTGTACTACAAATATTGAGACCATAATCTCCTGAATGGATGATCCATACCAACAAGCTTATTGGCTAAAAATAGAGGGAGATGACTGTTTTCCTTTCCCTACAGGTGCATTTGCTATGGTCCATGTACCACTGAAAACAGCTGAAGTTTAGTCCCAAGTTGAGAGTTATGTCTTGCCTTCTTTTAACAGCCCCACCTCAAAGCCTTGACTCTAGATAAGGCTTTAACCCAAGATAAAAAGCCAAGGAGTAATGCTGTGGGTAATCTATGTTCAAAGGGACTTTCTTCTTTTTTCAAAAACTACTGGACAAGTACAATTTTATTTCTCATATTTTTGGGATATCTTGGGGTTATGGACTTCTTAAAAAAATACAAACTAAACTACAACACTGCAAGTCACTGCAAAGCTCCAAATGCAACTGATTTATTCACAGTGATGAACAGCAATGCAGTCAAAACATAACTGATGTTATGGTGTTAAAAATTAAATTCCATCAAGAGTTTTTATGTGCAGAACTTACTATCCAATCACTGATTAAATATCCTAGACTGTCATCATGTTGAGCCAAGAAAATAGGAACTCGAGGCAAGCATGAAAAAAGCCTCTGTGCAGTATGTGGGCAAATGTGCTAATCAGTAGTCAATTCCCTTTTTTCTTTTCCTTCCTATCTTAATTTTTTTCAAATATTTTCATTAGAAGCTGAATTGCTTTCAATAAAAGTATTTGAAAAAAGTTCAGTCTTGACTTTTGCTAACCACATATAACCGCAAAATAATCTGACATCTGAAGAAATTCCATTTGCTGGAGAAAGCTGTGGAACACAGTTGAAACCAATGTAATAGTTTTACCCTTTTCTATTCCTCAACTTAAGGTGCTGCAAGTGAACCTTGAGTTTAGGATATTTAAACATAGAAAATAAAAATTAAACATTTTAGCATCTAAGAAATGTAAACCACACCTCAGATCCTCTTTGGTATGCATAAGTGCATGTGTGTTACCTCCATGGAGATGTCCTCTCGGGGTATTAGCTGCTGGCTTATGGCAGCCAGAGAGGCCTGATCAACCTCTCGCATGCAGCTGTTCAGCACCTCAATAGCATCATCACATTCTCTCTGGCCAGGAGCCTTTTCTCTGTTAAAAAAACAAACAAACACAAGAGGGAGGTTGTTTGTGCCACAGTGGTGGCTTTGGCAAGTTATTGTTAACTTATATTTCTCTATTATATTATATTATTTACGTTTCTGTTCCTGCGCCACTTTAGGGTAAAGTGGCTCTCCATACAAGTGGGGCACATGCGCAGTTTGTTTTGTGTATGTAAACGCGAAAAGGGCGCGTTTGGATTTTGGGTGGCAGTTGTCGCCTGTTGAATAAATTGAGGTCAAGCAAAGAGAAATAAACGTCGTGTTTATTGAGTTGAAGTTAACATTGGTAGCAGAGGATGGTTTGAAGATGGCTGCAAACTACAAAGTACCGCTGAAGTTTGACGATACTAGGCCATACGAGTGTTGGAAAAATGAAGTTAACATATGGACGCGGGTTACTGAACTCGACAAGAAAAAGCAGGCGCTGGCAGTTGCGGGCTTGAAGGAAGAGCCAAGGAAACTACCATGGAGATATCGGCAGAAGAACTGGACAGTGACAACGGTATGGTGACATTATTAGCTGAGCTGGATGGTGTGTTCCTGAAAGAAAAAAAGGATCGCGCATACGAAGCGTATTCTCATTTTGATGGCATAACGAAAGACAGTTCAGTTTCAATGGCAGACTACATCATTGACTTTGAACAATGTTACAATCGGATGAAAAAGTACAACATGACGCTCCCCGATGCTGTGTTAGCCTTTAAGCTATTGGACACGGCTAGTCTCGACGAAAAAAACAGACATCTTGCACTGACTGCGTGCACGGAGTTGACGTTCTCGTCAATGAAGTCAGCACTTAAGCGGATTTTTGGAGGAAAGATGACAGGCCCGCCAAATGGAATACAACTAAACCAGGATGCAGCTTTCTTCATAGAACATCACCAAGGAAAAGGCAAACGGAACACGACGTTTCAAAGTGGACAACAAAGGCAACCGTTACCGGGAACAAACCCAGTGGATAAGTTTGGTAAGCGGTCAAAATGTGCTGTATGTCAAAGCACGTTTCACTGGGCTAAGGACTGCCCCCACAAGAAGAGCGAACAAGTAAGGTTAACTGAAGATGAAAATGTAGAGGAAGTTAATATCACATTGTTAGCCAAGTCCCCAATGTCTGATTCTGAGATTTTCCTCACTGAGTCCTTAGGATCAGCTATCATAGACACTGCTTACACTCATACAGTATGTGGGGAGAAATGGCTTTAAAGTTATGTTAATGATCTCAACAAGGAACAAGTAAACAAGATGATGAAAACAGAAAAGGACAGTTGTAGACCTTTTAGGTTTGGTGACGGGTATTTAGTGTATTCCACCAGAAAAGTTAAACTGCCGGCTAAAATAGGACAAACAAAATGTTCCATTGAAACTGAAGTGGTTAGCTTTGACATTCCACTGCTGCTGAGCAAAACATCTCTGAAGAAGGCATCAGCTGTTTTAGACATGGAAAATGACAGAGCAGTGATGTTTGGGCAGAATGTACCACTTGAATTTACCAGTTCAGGACACTACTGTGTGGACATCAGAGACAAAGATAACACAAGGAGTCAAATCAAAGATGTCGTACTTGAAGCTACAGACAGAACTGAAGATGAGGCACTGACAGTAACAGAGAGCATGTCCTCAGACAAAAAACGCAAAGTCCTTCTCAAGCTTCACAAGCAATTTGGCCACACTTCGGCAGACAGGCTCCAGAAACTTATTAAAAGCTCAGGAAATAAAGACAAAGATTGCCTCACTATTTTACAACAAATAGTACAAGACTATGACATATGTCAGAGGTACAGCAAGACCAAGCCGAGGCCAGCTGTGGGTCTGCCTCTGGCTACAGAGTATAATGAAACAGTGGCAGTGGACCTGCACGAGCTAGAACCTGGTGTGTGGTACCTACACATTATCGACCATTTCACACGTTTCAGCGCAGGAAATATTGTGAAAACAAAGAAATCCTCTGAAATAGTCAACTCCTTTATTCACACATGGGTAAGTGTCCATGGTCCTCCAAGGAGATTATACAGTGACAATGGCGGAGAATTCAATAATGAAGAGTTCAGAGACATGGCAGAGAACTTTAACACTGAGACGAAGACATCAGCTGGATACAGCCCATGGAGCAATGGCCTGCTGGAAAGGCACAATCAGACCCTCACGGACATCATCCAGAAAGTGAAACGAGAAAATGGATGTGACTGCCACACAGCCTTAGACTGGGCCCTTATGGCTAAGAACTCAATGCATAATGTCCATGGTTATAGCCCACATCAACTGGTATTTGGTCAGAACCCTAACCTCCCCTTTGTATTAGTTGATAAGCCACCTGCACTAGAGGGCACTACAGTTAGTGTGAGGGTAGGAGAGCACATATCAGCCTTGCATGCTTCTAGGAAAGCTTTCACAGAAGCTGAATGTTCAGAGAGGATTAGGAGGGCACTACGTAAGCAACTCAGACCTACTGATGATAAATATGAGACGGGAGATAAAGTCTATTACAAACGAACTGACTGTGCAGAATGGAAAGGACCAGGGGTAGTTATTGGTCAGGATGGAGCTGTGGTATTTGTAAGACATGGAGGAATTCTTGTCAGAGTGCATAGCTCAAGACTTAATAAGGTACACACACAAAAGCAGGAAAAGCAACCTGTACAAGATGGTGCTAACAGTGAAACAAAAGGTGAGAAAAGCATCAAAAACAAAATAGCAGATAGTGAACAAAATACAGACACAGGTGCTGTAAACAGGGCAACAGATAGTGAACAGGACACATACACTGACAATGAACAGGACAGTGACAGAGAAGTAAACAATGAAGAAGTGGTACATCCACCAGTGAGTCAAACACAAACTAATGTGACACAAACTGAAATGGAGCAAAATGCCTGTGATAACCCTGTCTTCTCTACAGGTATAAAGTTAAAAACAGGACAGACAGTAACATTTACAAAAGGAGATGAGTGTGTTACATACAAAGCCAAAGTTTTAGGCAGAGCGGGCAAAGTCACAGGACAGCACAAAAATTGGTATAACCTGCAATATGTTGAACCAGAAGGCAGTCATGGACAAAAGGAGGCAGTAGACATGTCACGTGTTGATAATCTTAACACTGAACCTGAAATCAGGGAGGCTGATGTACTTTTGACAAAAGACATCTCATTTGATGCAGCTAAGCAAGACGAAATAAAGAACTGGCGCAGCAATGATGTTTTCGAGGAAGTTGAAGATGCAGGCCAAAAGTGTGTTTCCACAAGATGGGTCTGTAGTCTCAAAGAAACTGACAATGGTATTGTACCAAAAGCTAGACTTGTAGCCAGGGGTTTTGAAGAGCTTAATATTCAAGAGCTACAGAAAGACTCCCCAACCTGTGCCTCTGAATCTCTCAGGCTATTGCTAACAGTAATTTGTCAGAATCAGTGGCAAGTTCATTCTATGGACATTGAATCAGCATTTTTGCAGGACATGAAGCTGTCTAGGGATATTAATATTCGTCCTCCCCCAGAGGCAGGCAGCGAAGGGGTGGTATGGAAACTAAAGAAATGTGTTTATGGTCTTGCTGATGCATCACTCTATTGGTATAATAAAGTGAAGGAAATCATGCTAAGCACAGGTGGTAAAGTGTCACAAGTAGATCCTGCAGTCTTTTATTGATTAGATGAGCGGTGTAAAGTGACAGGAGTACTTGCATGCCATGTAGATGATTTTCTATGGGGAGGCTCACAAAACTTCTCAGTTTTGTGATTCCTCAACTGAAGTCTGCGTTCCATGTGGAACGCGAGGAACATGACAATTTCTCCTACGTAGGAATGGATTTTGTTACTGTTGATGGTGTAATACAGGTACATCAGCTAGCTACATTGAAAACCTGCAGCCCATTCACATGCAACCAGCACGTGCTGTACAGAGAGATGCTCCTCTTAATGACAGAGAAAAAGAGCAGCTTAGGTCAAAAATAGGACAGATCTACCAGACCTGATGTTATGTTTGATTCTTGTTATTTGGCATCCAATCTAAAAAATGCTTCAGTGCAGTCCATTCATGATGCTAATAAGGTAATTCGTAAACTGAAAGCTGAAAAGGTGACACTCAAATTTCAATATCTGGGAAATAATCATGATCTGAACTCGACTGTTTTCAGTGATGCTTCTCTGGGAAACCTCCCAGATGGAGGCACACAGGGAGGGACTGTGATCAACCTCACAGGAGAAAGAGGGAAGTTTTCTCCTCTTTGTTGGCAATCCAAGAGGATTAGACGTGTGGTGCAAAGCACCCTTGCCGGAGAGACTCTTGCTATGTCAGATGGAATAGACAATGCAATTTTCCAGGCCACTCTCTTTTCTGAGCTCACTACTGGGACTGCTGGACTGAATGCTCCCCAGTTGCTCCCCAGTTGGCACATGCGCAGTTTGTTTTGTGTATGTAAACGCGAAAAGGGCGCGTTTGGATTTTGGGTGGCGGTTGTCGCCTGTTGAATAAATTGAAGTCAAGCAAAGAGAAATAAACGTCGTGTTTATTGAGTTGAAGTTAACAGTTATAACTAAAGCAGTGGGGCACTTTGAGACTCCTAAAGCCTGCTGAACAATAGTTAAGCAGAGAAACAAATCTCACTGACACATGACATCTCAAAATGTGGGCGTGTTCTCATTTTTGCCTAATTCATAATAGGCTTTGTGAACTACAGGACATAACCTTTTACTGGTATTTACAATGACCAGTAGGAAATGATCTCTGAATCTGTCAGAAAAGGCAAGAGACAGTCCAACCAGAAGTAGTTGTAGCAATACTGTTTACCTCATATTAGTGATGAGTTTCTTGATGGAGTCAGACACAGTCCTGGAATGTCCTGCCAGCACTGACCACTTGGGGGGGTCTTTGGGGTTGACAGCGAGAGAGCGAGCGGTCTGAATCAAGCCAGTAGAGCTCTCCAACATTGTTTTTGCTGCAGCTAGGATGGGCTCCATGGCTGCATGACCCTAAGAGAGGTGCATGAAAATCAGAATGAAAATGATTAGCTGAATTGGGAAATACTGAAATGATAATCACACAAGATTTTAATCTATTAGTTATTGGTGTCCTCCAGGTACATATCCTAAATATTTTTCTTTTACTGACTAAACTGCATTTAATGAACACAAAACAGGGAGAGGAAAAAAAAACAACAAAAGCACAGTAGTCACATACTTAAAGTGCTCAAATGCTGTTAAACTACTTAACATAACAGCAGACAATTGAGCACTGTTAGATCATGCACTCAACTTCTGAACTCGTTTAGATGAGGACATACCTCAGGACTGATCTGAGCAGGAATGCTGGCAAACTCAGGGTTGGAGGCGAATGCTGTCAAGTTGTCCACAGCTTCTATCAGAGGACCAGTGGCTGCCTTACACTTCTCTCTGTTCTCCTGGTTAAAGGCTCCATCCAGTGCCTGCAAATGGCATTTCATCTATGATTACACCCATGTGGTGATACGTATGATGTACAAGACTGTCCCTTTTTCAAGACTATTCCAATCTCAAATGAGAACTTAACAAAGATAAAATATCAGATTTACATTATGTGGTATAATGGTTCTTTGACATGGATCCATTAACATATGAAAACATTAATTAAAGGCTCCTGGTTACCACTCTCTCTGAATAGAATGTATAGGATTAGTAAGTTTCAGTACTACCTGGTCCCAGCTTTGCTGTGTTGTGGTTGGATATCTTATCAAAACAAATTTTAGCAAAAAGCAACATACTGATACAAAATTGGAACATTATAATATCAATTTGTATTGTCCTTTAAATCAACAACTAGTTTGCTGACAGTATAGGATTCCCACTCTTTTCTTGAAATCATTTTCCAATATTTTTCCAAGACATTTTCGGTGCTGATCAAGCTGCTACGGTATGACAGACAGGTTACTGCAAAAACCAAAGTGAGGAGGACACAGTTCAATGAGATGGCAATAGTCAGCAGTATGTAACAATGATTCTGTTAAAAACATGAAATCTCGGTCAGCAGAGGAAATAAAATCATTTTAAAGTAAGAGTTTTGCAAGTAATTTAAAAACATACCATTTTAATTTCATTGGTGCTGGGCCTTGATTTTGATACATGTGACTGAGTATTTAAAAGGTTCTTTAGATTCCTGTGTTGTATGTTCCTGAAAATGGCAGTGAGAAAGTACTCAGCTCAGTGTTGAAGTGTGCTACACCTGACAACTTCCATTTATATAGTGCCTTTCAGGGGACCCAAGGATGCTTCACATAATAGATAATCTCTTTTTAGAGATTATCTATTATGCTTATGCTTAGAAGTTATCCATTTTCAGTTCATTTGTCAATTTTTGCTTTATTTTCTGTTGTTTTTGTTTTTTAATCAAACTGTAAAGCACTTCAAACTCCATTCGATATCTCTGTAAGGGGCTACAAAACAAAATCTAATTGGTTGATTGATAACTGTGATGTTAATTTTGCCATGTTAAATTCCATTCACTTATACGGACAATGTTAGCAACAAGAATTGACTGGGTGAAAAACTCACAACCACATTTACAAAGCTTTAGGGAATCAACATGGTTACTTTGGAGCCAATATCATACAGCAAGTTAATTGGCTGGGTAGGCTGCAACAGTCAGAGCTCAAATTGCATAGTGCATTCATACAATATATATCAGGGGTCACCAACTATATCTGTCAGAGGGCCAGAATTTTACCGGACTGTCACCTTGGGGGCCGGACCCTCAAATAAAAATTACATAAAAATCAAATTTTATCATAACATTATTGTTTGATGATTACTGTTTATAGATTTTTTTCATTTCATTACAAAACTGAAGGCATTTTTAGCCTTTATGAGTCAGGCTCCTATCACCTACCACATACCACAGTCAACCACCAGGAGTGATAGAGATATTTTGCCTCAACTCAATTCAAGTCAACTTTATTTATAGAGCAC
>JAPZDY010000011.1:2154991-2167292 GCA_029783645.1 Ctenochaetus hawaiiensis
ATATATCGTGTATCGCGATATAGCCTAAAAATATCAAGATATTGGTTTTAGGCCATATCGTGCAGCCCTAGTTTGAAGGGATGTTTTTATTCCTGATTCAGGTTTAATGGACTATCAGTCAATCAGACACAGGGTCAAAGTTCATGTTTTCAGAGAAACATAACATCTCTTTTTTCTTGAACTTAAAGACACCAGTCTTAAGTTTTGACATAAAGCATGTCACCCTTAAAGAGCTCAACTCCCAGGTCAAAATTATATGAACTTTACTTTGCAGTTGCTACATTTTTTTGACTTGTAATCAGTTTCCTTGACACTGTTTTTAAAGAGCCCCTTTAGTTGTTTTTAACATTTCTTTGTGTTACTTATGCAGGAATTTACTGAAGGGGCAGAGGTATGGAGACGGATCAATACGTGGAGCTTTTAGCTGCTATCAGTGTGTTATATGATGTGACCTTTGACTGTGTCTGGTTTGTTTTCATTCTCAAGTGTCAAAATGTGGTTAGAAAACATGGTTTTAAAAGGGTGCTATACGTAACAGTTCAGCCATGACAGTACCTTTTCTATATAAAGGTCTAATTGGTACTGTTCCCTGAATTTACAGAGTTGACATAAATTGGAAATACAAAATGTATAACAGCATAATGAATGTCAGCTGAAAGACATGAAACTGTTTGTTTACCAGAAGTTGAACCCATGCCACCTAAGTGAAAACCTGGAATGCTGACTGCTACATCACATGAGATCTGCACAAAAAATACACTTCATTTTTTGACCCATTAATTGAGATTGGGTCAAAAGACTTAAAGACATTTTTTAGACACACTTCAACAAGGTCATAATTTGAGAAAGAGTATTGTAATTAGTATTAAAATGTTAAATACAACACCTTTCCTAAACATGACTGACCTCAGACTTTTATTTTTTAAACAATGATTTCCAGTTTGCGGGTGTGTGTGTTAAAATAATGAAGAGACAAGGGTATTTAGATTCAGATTAACTGTTTCAGACCCATCTGAATCTTCCTGCTGGTTGATGTTGATGCAGACAGGATCAGAATAAAACATTACAAAATACACATGAAAGTTTATTGCTAGCTTAAGTAACTGTATTTCTATATTGAGCGTGCAGTAGCTGCACCAACTGGCAAACAGATGATTGTCTTGTTGCAGTGTTGTGCTTGTTGTGAACTGAACTGTTTGTCAGCAGGTTTATGTCATCAGAAGTTACATCACTGTTTCTTTTAATCAGCAGTGACAGCGAATAAAAGCTTCTGACGTAGTTGACCGTGTGTGTTGAGTTCACAGAGCTTTGACGTCTGCAGAAAGAGGCATTCCTGATGCCCATCCCCCTCACCACTGGGTTTCCCATGGCAACAACCCCCCCCCCTCTGTCCTCCCACCTACACACACGTACACACTCACACAAATGCTCTGGTCGTGTCCTGTTAGTAAAGTAGGGATCTGAACAAAAAAGTATGTCGTAACATTTCTGCATCTGAGCTTTGATGGAACTGGGTATGAAGACACAGTCCAGCTGACAGGAAGAGACAGAAACAAATGTTACTGAGACAGTAAAAGAGAAGTACAGACAGAGACTGTCCTCATTTACACAGCAGTAATTGCTTTGTGTTCAGATGAAGGACTTGATGGGTCAGACTGTGAGGCACACACACACACACATTCCAGTAGGTTATCTCAAGTAAAGTAACAGCAGATTCAGCAGCACAACACTACCTTTACAACACACTTTTTTAACAAACAAAACCCTTTTCTGGCATACACCCTGAAATCTAAATATTCTCTATTCTCTGCCTCCTTAAATACACAAAAAAATCATCACTTAAAGAAACATCATGTAGACATTGGTAATTTGTGCATTTTGGCACCTCTTAGTTTCAGATGTCTGTCCTTATAGGTGTTAACTACAAACAAGACTCATAGTAACAGTGTTACGTCCTAAAAATCCTCTGCTCTTAAGGGGCACTCAAAGTTTTCACACAAATCAGAAAATTTGCATGCCAAGCTAACGTTGCCTGAAGCAGAGATATGCCGCTAACATCTGGCTATAATTTTCACTGCCCATAACTCTGTCAAAAGGGCTGACTTGGCTTATGAATAAAAATAAGCATGTCAACAGTTTTGCTAACAGCCAAATACCAAGCAGGTGAGACGCTAAGTGTCAAAGCAGCTAATATTACTTCTTAGTCCAACATGAAATCCAGCTCAGTGTCTGTCTGAACACCCTTTTATTTTGTGAAATTTTAGCAAAACTATTTATTTTTCTATCAGCCTCGACAATACTTGCTATTGAGAAAATTTTAGCATGCTAATGCCTCTAAATAAGATGGTGAATATAGTAAATATTACCTGCTATATGTTAGCACGTTAGCACTGTCATTGTGTACAGTTTAATATGTTGACATTTGCTTTATGCTTGAAACATGTCTAAGTTTACCATAATCTGTGATGATTTAGCTTCGTTTCTGTTGTTAAAGCAAAAACGCCTCTCACAGTTTCATATTTTCTGCGTTTCAGTGCCTCGACCACTGACCTGTCAGGAGGGTTTGATTCTGGTGGCACCTACCTGAGGAAGAGTCCGGACCAGTACAGCTCTAGAGGCAGCATGGAGAGCCTGGATCCTCCTCTGTCCTCCCACCATCACTCCGGAGCTCAACATCATCACCCACTGGGTCACCACGCTCACAGTGGACCCCACCCCACCTACTCCTCCTGCCACCAGCTGTCCTCCGCCAGGTTCATACAAAGAAACACCTCAGCTGTCAATGTCTGAACACTGTACAGAGCCAGGTTGAGGATGTGTCCCACCAAGCATTGCATAAAGACTTGAAGCAACAACTTCCAACAACTCCGAAATTGTCCAATATACATGTTGTATCTTTTTCTTTTAAAGGAGTAGAAATAGAACCATAAACTGTGTGGTTTAGCAGTTAGTGTTGAAGCTCTGTGCTGACCATCGGCAGTGACAGTACACAGCATTTCAAAACACGTCCTTTTCTCAGCGTCGTTCCCTGTCACACCTGTCCAAAATCTACTGTACTACAGTGCTAACGAAACCTAGCTAGTGCTGCCCATCTTCACCAATGTATTCATGAAAAACTAGAGGAGAAAGAATGGAAGGAGTGTGGGAGCATTATTCAGTACCTGTAAATGATAAACTGTTCACCAAATGTTGTCTTCTTGTATTTAGCATGTCAAGTGCAGCTTAACTAGCCAAGTGTCTTTCACAGTTGTGTGTATCACATTGCTCTGATCACAGATCAAATCTTTTGTGCTGCTCTAGGTCCTCCAACAGCATCGACCATCTCCACAGCAAACGAGACTCTGCCTACTCCTCCTTCTCCACCAGCTCCAGTATCCCGGAGTACCTTGCCTCCAATCCCTCCTTCAGCCCAGAGCGCTCCTATTCCCTGGAGACTGTCTCACATAGGGGAGGTGGGAGTGGAGAGATGCAACAAGCTGACATGCGATATGTTCGGACAGTTTATGACGCCCAGCAGGGCCTATCTCAAGAACATGAGCTGAGTTCCACCTCTGCCACGCTGTTGCGAAACAGTGATTACAGAAGCGAGGGAGGGGCAAGGCTTGGCAGAGATCTGGAAGGTAAAGTTTCTATTTCAGGAAAGATTATTAGGTCATGTTATCATTAATTTATTGACAGCATTGTTTTTATTAACTATTGATTCCATTTTTATCAGGCGGGGTCCGTTACCGTGGCAGCAGCAGCAGCAGTAGCAGCAGCAGCAACAGAGGCGGTGGGTCTGCTTCAAACAGACACAGTGTGGGTCCAATATGGGGCCCCGCAGCCGGCCACAGCTCCTATGAAAGCCTGAAGGGGGCACCAGCTCCACCAAAGCGCAGTGACAGCTATGCCGCCATCAAGAACCATGAGAGACCAAACTCCTGGTCCAGTCTAGAGCACGCCCGCTCACTACGGTCAGTAGGGTCTGTCAGATCAGGCTAAATAAAGTTTTTCCAAAAACAGACTCTGATGCAACGATGCTAACGATGTTGAGGGTTTGATTCAATGAAAAGAACAAAGTTCCCACTTTAAGCCTGGCTTTGTTTCAAAATGTGTTTTGTTTCCTTTAAAACTGAAGACAAACGGACATGACTGAGATGAACAAATAGCCCTCTTGTAAAATGCACAGTCAAACAGGATATAAGTGGTGCATGAATGAGTCCTAAGCCCAGGAAATGAGGTTTCATTGTTAAACTTCTGGTCCCCTCGTCTTAAAATAAATGGGTTTTTGAATAAGTTTTTGGGGGATTTGATGCTTAAAAAAAGGGCTATGCCTTCACGCTTTGTTGTACAGCATAAAATCCATTAGTGACCAATGATTTTTTAAGCTTTTTGTGTCTTTTTTAACTGACTTTTAACTTTTATGTTTTATATTCAATTCTTTGGATTTTACACAGGTCCTTGCAGAAAGGTTCCTGGCATCACTCCAGTGGCCCTGTGGCCTCAGGTGCAGGTATGTTTTAATCCAATCTATTTGGTTTTACTGATGTCAGAATAGGATCCAAATATACAATTTAATTCTGCTCTACCAATTAGAGTAGAAACAGGCTGCTAAAAAGCCTAAATCTTATCAACAGAGGAAAGATAGCAAATGAATATGATAATTTTTACAACAGCGTTAGTAATAGTGGTTTCTTTTACATTATATGTTAAATGTAAAGAAAATAAGCCCTTAATATAAAGTTTCTCTTCTCTGCAAAAAATGATATAATATCAAAAACATGATCCTTTTCTTTGATTGGCCTCCCACCTTCCACAATAACTTTTATTAATTGTCATAGATAAGAAAACAGAGTCCAGTTCAAAGCCAAAAACATGCAGATGTGAGGACAGTAAGGACAAGCTCTGCTATCAACATCCTCTGTGTTCCTCTTACAAGCACTAACGTCTTCATTGTGGTTGCAGCTAAAGGCTCGTATGGTGCTGAGGGTCAGCTCCACACAGTGATGGAGAAGAGTCCAGAGAGCAGCCCCACCACAAAGCCCCGGCAGGGTGCAGTCTTTCCCCAGCCTACCTCCCCAACTGGATCCTCTTCCGGACCCGCAGGCCCTCCCCCCCAGTCCGGCCGGTTCATTTTGCCCACGGGCATGTACCCCGTCCCTCAGCCTGAGCCCCAGTTTGCACAAATACCCAGCGCCGGCCCTGGGCCAGGCTCATCCGGTGTCTACCCTGCTCTGGCCAAGGAGAGCAGTCGACAGCAGCAACACCAGGGACTGCAGGGTGTCAGAGGCAGAGAGGAAGGAGCAGAGGGGAGGAGGGATGGCAGAATCTCAGCTACAGAAATTGGATACCAAAATAACACTTCATCAAATTCCTATCACTCTTCCTTAACATCTGCCCCTACACAGCTCAGGACTCAAGCACATGAGGCAGAGAGGTGACTCTAAACTCATATTTCAGTCATAAGCTGTATTTTAGGGGCCATTACTCACTAACAAGTGGCTGTTAAAAGGTTGTGGCAGTAGTCAGTTGGAATATGTTCTCAAGAGGCACATTTTCGTCAAAATGTATCTAAATATATGTTGTTAAGCTATTTGTCAAGATGCTGAGAGGCATCCCAGATGTTAAGCTAGTTAGACCAATGGGCTGTTATTGCATCTGGCATCACCATTATTTTTTGCAGTGGGACAACAACTTGTTCTTACTATCCCTTGGATTCTACTTTATCTTCATCTTTTCTTTTCAGACCCCATCTGAAACCTGCTGGAGGGGGTTCAGAGGGATATACAGGAGCCCAAAAACCCCCAAGCCACCAGGGACGTCACAGTCAGAGTATCCAAGGGTCCCATAGTCATTCAAGCAATGGGACTCACAGTCAAGCATTCCAGGAACAGATCCAAGATTTCCATAATCCTTACACCCAGTTGAGCCCTGAACTTAGGCCCTCATCTTCACAAGAGTGGAGGGACTCCAGCACAGCTGTTCAGCCCAGGGAGGACAGGAGCAGGTACAGGATGGGGGACTGTTGTGTTCTTTGAGATATCTGATTCTGCCTCAGTCAAAAAAACATTAAAAAAAATGACTACAAGCATGATACAACTGAAAAATCTTTCAATTTTGTTTGTCCGGTGAGCATCAACTATTTTTGGAGCAGAGAGTTTCAGGCAAGCAGTGCTAAGTTCAATGCTTTTGCAAGAAAACACTAAAACCGATCCAACTTTCATTGTTATTAAAAAAATAAAATATAGGATATTGGTTTTATATTACTGTCATGCCACAGGGCCAACAACCACGACAACACAAACCTGTTTTGTTTGGCCAAATAACAAAATTCAGTCTATGACAGCAGCTGGCTGACAGTGAAAAGTTAGTCCATCCAGTGGTTGAAAGTCTGTGACGATGTCTTTTATTTCCCTCCATTTCCTAAACTGTGTGTCATCTATTTTTTCCCACTCACTCTCTCCCCTCAGATCAGTCAATCAGACCAGCAATCATTCAGAGCCAGCCTCCTCCAGGCTCGCCCAGGGACAGGTTCCACCCACCTCCATCTCCCAGCCTTCACCCCATCACCTCAGTGACTCAGCAGCTCTGCAGTACCAGCACTGGGACCACAGAGAGCAGGACAAAAACAGAGAACACCCACTGACTCGCCTGGAGATTGCCCTTGCCGAAGTCCAGGGATGTGCCAGCCCTGATCTTGTCTCTACCAGTTCCCAAGGCAGCAGTGGCCTCAGTGATGGCAGTCAGGGACCTGCCCGCAGCCTGTCTGTCCTGGAGAAGGTCAGTCGTTTCGAGCGCAGGGAACGTGCAGGAAAACATCGTAGTCAAAGCATCACCAGCGCACACAACAAAGCCAACCATCTGAGGGTAATATAAACCTCCATCAAGGTTTTAAAAGAATTGCACCCCTTTTTTTCAAATACTCTTTTTAAATGTAGCATTTGTTAGTTGTCATACTGCTTCAGTGCATGTTTTTCCTGATTGTTATGCAGATGACCGAAAAGGGCCACAGCACTGCCTGTGGAGCAGAGGACCTCAGAAATATGTTGGAGAGAAGCACCAGTGGTACCAAGGTCCACAGGACTCTGAGCTACAGAGGAGGCAGCAGTGATCACACGAAATACAGGTACAACACTACAGATCTGCGTTATCTTAATTCATGCCTTTATAATGGTGACCGTATTTGTCGTAAACCCAGCCTTTGTGACAACATTTAACAACATTTGTATCCCCTTTTAATCAGTTCCAGATTGATGAAGCACTTTACTTCTCCATGTATCAGAGATCATTTGAGTGCATGACAGAAATTTCAGACTGGCAATAGTAAAATTGAGGAACATTTACTGGATTTAACTCCCTGTTGAAAGGCATTTTGATTTTTGTGTGGTGTTCAGAACCCCAGATCCCAGTTCAGCCCTCCAGAGGAGCCGCAGCAGCTTCCAGCTGGAAGAATCCAGGGAGAACGACAGCAGCAAAGACTTCAGCCTGAGACAGGACATTCAAGAGATGCTTGGTTCCATGCCGGATACGTCCAACAGGTGAGATCCCTTAAGATCAGACCTCCTGAACAGGTCAGAGTCCCTAACCAGGGCACACACCCTCACTAGGTCACAGTCTTCCATGTCATAGTTCCTCAGTGGATCAGAGTCATTTACTGGGTCTGGGTCATCCTTTCTAAAAGCTTACAGTCTTCTGGCAGGTCATGGTTATTTAGTAGGACAGGTAACAGTCCTATATTACGTCAGAGTCCTTCCTCAGATTCGTACAAGAGGTCAGGGTCCTCCAATAGGATAGATTCAGATCACAGTCCTCTAAAAGGTCTGTCTTACCCCATTACTGTAGGTCAGAGACAGACGAGAGAACATTGAGTCCAACAGTTAGCATCCTGACTTAAGACACCTTTCTCTATTTAGATCTTACAGGGACTCTTTGAAAGATGCCCAGTCTAAGGTCCTGTGGTCCACCTCCTTTCAACGGGGAAACCTCAGTTCCTCAACCAGCCCTCCACCTTCTGCATCTCAGCTCTCCGTCTCATCCTCCAACAGCCATCAGCCTTCGTCCGTCCCTGCCAAGCATCATTCCTTGGAGAAAAAAGGCCCAAAAACCAAGCCCAAACCACAGGGGATCCTCATCATGCCACAGTCACCACCACCTATTACTTCACCTCATACCCCAAAAGAGCGGCATGTGGTCAGCCCGCAGACTCGAGGCCCGAGCCCCCCAGCCCTACCCAGTGTCCCACCAGTTGGCCCTCCTGCTCTGATACGAATCTGCGGCCGCAAGCGTTTGACAGCAGACCAGAAGAAGCGGTCATACTCAGAGCCAGAGAACATGAACGAGGTCGGGGTTTCAGATGCTGAGACTGCCGCCCTCTTCCGGCGTGGAGGAGGTAAATAACAGGAGAACTAGAGTTATTCTAGAGTTTGAAATGTTACTATTGATGTAACTCATGATCTTGACCTAAGGTAGAAGAAGATGACATACAGCTCTCATTACATGCATATTAAGTTCAAATCTTTGAGTAATTACACAGAAGAATATGTGGCTATACTGGGCTTTGACCTTGGTCTCCCTGTTTGTCAGAGACCAGCGTGGCAGACCGGCGGAAAATGTTTGAACTTGCAGCAAGTCGTGTCACAGATGGGGCTCTGCAGAATGCCACGTCAAGGCCCGACCTACGACAGTTTCAGCAAGACGCTCTGGTAGAGTATGTGGAAAGGAAGAGAGGCATGAAAAGAGAGGAGGGAGGACAGAGAAGTGGAACAAGGCCCCGCAGTGCTTATCTACCGCCAGAGACCAGCAACTATGCAGGTGGGTTGAGGGAGGAGGGGCAGAAATTGGATGAGTGGGGGCTACGAATGAATGGATAGATGAAAGAAAAGTGGTAGCAAAGGCAAAAATATTTCATTCTTGTCCTTCTCTCTCTCCTCTCCAGTCTCCTACTGCCACTCAGACACCCAAAGCATCTCCTCCACCTCCAGCCTGCTCTCCCTCCAGGATTCTGTTGCAGATCGAAGCTGCTCCTCTGGAGAGAGGGGCCGCTCCTCCACCCTTCCTCCTGGAGCAGACCTGCGGAGCCTCCAGTCCAACCTCTTCTATCCAGGCAGGGTGACCACTCCGAGGCCTCCAGCAGGCCCACAGCCAAGGTGACGAAAACCGGCTGCATCCAGCAGTGGTTTTTAGCCATGCTAGCAGTACAGCTTTAGTGCAGACACTCTTAGTACGTCAGTTGGTCCGTTCACTACCTTGGTCCACACTGTAAATCTTAACAACACAGACTGGATTGGAATGTTGTGCTGTTGTTGTGGAATGCCGTAGCTACAAGTAAAGCTTTAATCAGGATATTTAAGCATGCTTTGTCTACTCAGAAATGTAGTCCTGTTTGTTTCATGAGCATGAATGAAAAAAAACCATAAACTTGACCATCTAGTGCTCTGATATGGGACTCAGTAACTTTAGTCAACAGTGGTGGTCCATCTAGCTGCTACAAGACTCTCATGTAAATTGTGATACTAATGTTAGTAAGCTAACACTTCAACTTGCTAATACAGTTTGCTAATGGTTTTGAAATGTTGCTTAACTTATCTATAAGCCAAACATCGACACTTTCTTGCTTGTGATAGAAAGCTGAAGCAACTTTTTAATCAGTTTACTTGTACAAAGTCACCATTAGCTTTAATTCATCCGTTGCTATGTTTTGGTGGCTAAGTCCTGCATGCTTTGCAGAAAAGGCAAGTCATGGTATTCACCTCATCAACACTGAGCCAGTCCCTTCCTTTTCAATAGAAAAAGATATTGCTTTCTGTACCTACCAGCTTCCTTGCATTAGTGACAGCACAGAATTACTTTGTTCTCTCCAGTAACATTAGCAGCCTTTTTTAAGAGGTACCAGTCAACCACAACTTCCATCTTAACTACAGGTGCAGGATTCAGTGTTGCAACCGGGTCGATGGAAACACGCCCAAAAGAAGCAACTTGGCTCCTTAAATAAATAAATATAAGCCTAAAACAGGCGACCTTACCTACCACAATGTGTACGAGAGAGAGACTGGGATAGCTAGCATGCCATCTCATACTAAGTCACTTCTGAAATCCCCTTTTTGTCGCAGTGCAGGAGCAGGAAAGTTTTGCCCTGGCTGTGGGTATTGTAACAATACCAACAACAGTGCCATTTTTGTGTGTTGTGTTTGCTTTCATTTAGAATTGTATTGATTTATTACATTTTTTTTTTGTAATTGCTCTTCCTGGTATCCACAGTGTTCCTTCTGGCTCCCATCCTGGGCTCCAGGCCCATATCATCCAGGATGTCACCCGTGAAGCAGAGTTCAGCAGACACAGTCAGTCTTTCAGCAGAGACCCAGACCTGGGTCATCAGGACCCGGCTGCGGAGCCTCAGCTCAAACTGGGACTTTCCAAACAGCTTAGTGGAGCACTGTGGAGGGTCGAGTCTGTTCGAGGCTCCAGGAAGTCAGCTTCTGCTGAAGATCTTCTCGAGAGATTTGAGGAAAAAGAAAAGACTTCTCAACACTCCCGCTCTCGGTCCTCCCCCACAGCGGAGAGACTGAGCCAGGTAATACAGCACTCACCAGAAACTCACATTTAAGTCCTGTCTCTGAGTATTATGAGTCACAATGCAGTGTGCAAAGTACAAATTTCTTATATGGTCAATTTTATATTCTATTTTTTTTTCTTTTTGCAATCTGACATGGCCCCAAACTTTCATATGTCAGCAGTTTGGTTCGGTTATCTAGAAATCAGTCTCACTATTTATTTGACAACATTTTGCCATTAATGGACGTTTGGCCCTGAGTCACACAGGAAATACCCAGAATCCTCAAAGTTTCCTGTGAGGTGCCAGAGAGCCGGAGACGGTGGCTGGGCGCTGTCCGATGTGCATGATGGCAAAGATAACACACACACGTATGCATTCATTATATACACAGCTACAGAATGCAGTAAAGGAAGAAGTTGTCTTATCTTTTTCAGTGATCAGAGCCATCTGTATTACATAAACATGACCAGGGTTCGGTCAGACAAACAGACACTCTGTCCTCTGACTTTCAATAGATTTCACTGCAGGATGGTGACACTCATGCTAACACATTGTTGGATTTTTTTGATTTAAGCGGGTGAAAAGAGAGAATGCACAGTCAAAGACAAGTTTCAAACTGCATAAAAACACAAAGAATTGTTGTCTTTTAATACACTGAACTGATGAAATTGCTGTGTGTTCTCTGTTATGGTGTGGGACAGTGTGACTTTCTTTTTTAATGTAAATCAAAAAACTGTGTTTCAGCTGCTTTCAGAAAGACAGTGTTTGCAGTGGAGAGCCTTAACTCAGTTTAGTGGAGAAGCAGGAGACTTCAAGCCTGTTTTGTGCACATTTTATCATATGATTAGACTTTGTTTCACACACTTACAGTCATTCACAGGATAAAATAAGTTCACAGTTTTGACTCAGAACATCTCAGCTGACAGAGTCAGTGCTGTGAGCTCTGAAAAAAAGAAAATGTCTCTGTAGCTGCTTTAGTACAGTTCTTATCTATGGAAACTGTGTATAATCACTGTAAGAGATACAGTTCTGAGGAACTGTAAAATAAGATTAACTTGTTCCTGGGAGCAGCAGGTAAATATGGGATAAGAAACGTCCCTTGCTATGCAATTTAACAATTAAAGATTATTTTGTTACTATTTAAAATTACAATCTAAAACATAATGTTAAGGAAGTTTTTACTTGCCACTGTCACCAAGTGCTTGCCCATGCTCTCAGTTGTTTGGTCTTCATAAATTGAATTATAGAATGCAGTCCAAGGGCTCTATCTTACACCCAGCGCAAACACGGTGCAGCTGTGGCGCAGGTGTCATTGCTATCGTACACCTGGTGCAAGTGTCATTTTGCCACAAGTGCACGATGGCAAATCCACTTGTGCCGGTTCTGTGCGCTGAGAGGTGGAGGTCTGAGAATGAAGGCAGAATGGAGGCGTGTCCTGGCGCGTTTGCTATCTTACACCCGGTGGAATGAGGTCAAACGCGCCAGGAGTTTAGACCAGCCAAAACATGGTCTAAACTCCGGGCGCAGACTTATAACTGCCTGTACCGTAAGATACGGTGCAAGTGGCCAAGGTGTTCACACACTTCTCCACAATCACACACACCGTTCTTTTCAGTTTTTGCCTCTCAGCATATTTAATGAAATTAGTAAAGTGTCCTTTGAAAACATTTTCGATCACAAATTATACATTTTGAAGTAAACAGCGTGCGTATGGGAGTGTGTGTATCTGGCATTTGGCCAAGATACACACACCCCTTTCATTTATGTGTG
>JAPZDY010000011.1:2168714-2178831 GCA_029783645.1 Ctenochaetus hawaiiensis
AGAGAGGAGGTTGGAGAAGGGTCATGAAAGTGGAGAGGAAGAAGAGAGTATGAGAGAAGTAAGGAGAGGAAGAAAAAGAAGAGGTGAAAAGAGGAACAATTGCGAGGATGTTGAGGAGAGGGGGGACAGGTGAGATGGAAAGAGGGTGGTGCAGGTGGAGTATGGCTGGATGTGAAAGGGAAAATGTGAAGGATGAAGGAAAAGAGAGGAGGCAAAGATGTAAAAACTGAGAGAGAGAAAATGTAGAGGTGAAAGGAAGAAGTTGGGTGAGGGAAGAGATGAAAAAAAGACAAGGGATGAAACATGAAGGTGAAAGGAAGTAAGAGAACGAAAGAAGTCGAATCATCTTGACTTCCTTCTTCTTTCCTGTTTTTTCACAGTGTTCAGTTCAACTCAGTTTGAGTTTCACAGCTTTTAAGAAACAACCATAGTTTCTAAGGGTTTTTTATTACAAATTGGCTTCTTAAGTTTTGTTTCTCAAAATAGTCTGAAAATAAATACCAGACAGTTTTACAGCAGACTTTGTGAAAGCTTCTTGGGAGAAAGAAGGGAGTTTTCCTTGGTATTAGGGGAAGAGAAGATGGGAAGAGGAGACCTGGCAGTTAGAGACAGATTAGAGGTGACTGAGAGGTGAGGAGGAGAGGGGGAGGAAGGTAAGAGAGGAGGCGAAGGAGTCAAAGACTCAAATGACAGGAAAGAAAGGAGAATGAGTAAGGATGGAAGAGGAAGAAGTTCAGAAGAGGTCAGTGGGTGGAGCAGTGAAGGAGAGGAGTTTAAGGAGTGAGGATGTGAGGAATTTAAGGAAGCCTAGAAAACTCGCTGGCACGGAGGCAGAAAAATAAACAAAATACCAACTCCAGTCCTCAGGGATTTATTAACTTCAAACTGTTAAATATGTTTGCTCTCAAAATGTAAAGGTCAGAGATCACTTTAGGAATTCTGTGTGTGTGTTTACACACATCTGTCCGGTGTGTGATAGGTCAGATTAAAAATATGAAGATTTTATAAGATAAAATATTCAATTTTTTATTCATAGTTGCAAGAAAACTCAACAGGTTAATGATAATTGTAATACAAAACATGTTGAAAGGCCCATTATAAAGTGTTTTAATCTGTTCATTTCAAATCGCATATACTGAGTATTAATATTCTAAGTTTTAAAATGTATTTCTCAAGGTTTTGGAGTGTTTATCTCTCATCCAGGCAGTCTTAAGTCCAGGTTGTGTCCCCTTACACAAAATAGCCATAAGAGTTGGACAGAAAAAACTCCTTATGATTCAGCTTTTCCGTCGTTGCTTTGTCTGCCCTGACGGTGTCTGGAGGAAAGGGTCGATCCTCTGGGGATCAGGAATGTCACAGAGCTCAGACTATTAGAGCATAAAGTAAACTGTGGGTAATGTGATACTGCCATCTGACCACCATCAGTGGAACCACAGTAATTGAGGAATTGTGTTGTAATTTGTGTTATAATTTTCTTTTTGACACGGTTGCAAATGAAACTGAAAATTGTAATAATCTGATAATACACCTGTTTAAATGTTCTGTTCTTTTTTTTGAACTCTCAGCCCTGCAGACACCCAGGCATCAGGGGGCCTCATCTCTCCTCAAAACTCCCAGAAAAACCCAAATACCGTCCAGCCTGCGGGACCGTCAAAAGGTTGGTAAAAGATCTAAAAGGACAAGGGTGGCGTAAGGGTCATCAGCAGTTTCAGACAGCTGTCATTTACCCGCCGCTCTGTGCTCCCACCGGCGTGTTGGTCCTGAAATGAGCTGTGGTCTCATAGAGCACTGCAGCAGATAGCGTCTGTGCCATAGACAAACAAAAAGCTGCTCTGCAGTCATGGTGCAGTGTTTTTCACGCTATTTGAAGGCTCATTATTCAGATCGTAAGATGCACCAACATAAAGGTCCACAACGCTCATACACTCTGAATGTGAACACACATGAACGAGGAAAACCACTCACTTCTGCCTCTAATGTTACTTAACTCCACCTTTGAAATAGCAACAGTCCAGGTCCTGGCGCACTTGGCTTTTAAGGGGAATGGCATACGGCACTCTGATTGGTTTAATCGATGTCATGCCCATAACTCTGCCTTACTTTGCACCCAGATTATCCACCATTAAACTAGCAAGATGAAGTGTCACATGCCTGGAACACATGTGTGCCTATGTTTTGTTTTTTTTTCATTTTTATTTGAATCTTGGTCACATGACAATATTATCGTTCTCCACTTGAATTCTCTCGGTGACCCTCCCATCTCTTCTGATCCTAGATGCCAGCTCCTCCCATACTCCCGTCGCTCGAAGGGAGCGGCAGAGGAACAGCGAGAGGCAGCGAGCCAGCAGCACATCCACCTTGGCAGCATCTGTTGGCCTGCCCTGCCCCTTTTCCCCGTCTGGGACTCAGGATGGAGGCAGCGCTGAGTGGCATGCTAGCGAGAGGCTGAGCCAGGCTAACTTGGATGCCATTACCTTCCCAGGCATCCCGCAAACCAGGAGAGGAGATGGTGATAGCAATTCTGTCTACAATGAAACGCTAGTGGCAGACAGACAGATGAGACACAGTTTGAGTGATGCCAGCATATTAGAAGACTCTGCAAAGGACATGTACAGAGGGAGAGCCTTCAGTTTGGAGATGAGAGAAGATCATTCAGCAGAAATAACCGAGAGAGTCTCACCAGAGACGCCAACACCTCTGCCCCTTTCCCAGCATGCAGCCCCACCAAACATAGGGGACAGCAAGAGCACCACACCATCCCCTCCCCCATCCCATCCGTCCATCCACCAGCACCTGTCCTCACTGCGAATCTCTGAGTCCAGCCTCTTAAGCTCCACTGACCAGCAGCAACCACCAGAAACAGGCCCATCACTGGACGACGACTTTGACGAGGTCTTCCTCCAAAATCCTGCCCTTCCGTCACCACCTCCACCAATCAAAGAGACAAGCATCATTGAGGACTTTCCTCCTCCTCCTTCTCCCATTGAGTTGGAGCAGGAAGCTGAAGAACCAACTGTGGAAAGGTTTGTTGAACAACATATTCATATTTAAACTGAGACATCATTATTGTGAATCTTAAACGACTCTATCATTCCTACCAGGAAACCATCCCTCCACTCCCCCCCAAAGTCCCCTTCTTCCTCCGTCTTTTCTCCACCTGTGTCCAGCATCATTCCTTCCCTGAAGCCACAGCCCATTACCTCCAACACCACATCCACCACATCCGAGGAGAGCCTAAGTCTGGAATATCAGCCGCTGCCCAAGAGGGAGAAGACACCTGAGGAGCTGCGAGTGGAGGTGCTGGCCAGGCAGCTGGTGGGTTCCTGGAGTCAGCAGTTACCTTTCATCAGTGTTGCCCTTTTAGTTCTGACCTTTGTTCACAATGTTCTGCTCTCCCTTGGTCAGTGTCCTTTTGAAATTCTGACTTCCCCCTTACTATCACACCCAGATTTCTGACTCTTATCTTGGTCATAATGTGTAGTTAGACTGTGCTTTGCACTCTAGATAGGTTTTGAAGTCTGTAAAAATAATCTGATATGATTAATACCTTGCTTTACTTTGTTTTTCTACATAAAAAGCAAAGAGAATCTAAGAAATATATATAGTTCTGAGTGGAAGGGGACTTTGTCAAACTCATAATAGCATAATCACTTAAAGATTTAACCTGAACATGCTTGTAAAAATCTGGCTCTGACTCTGCCTTGGATCAGCAATACTCTCTTTGTCCTTGGCATCTTACCATGATGTTGTAGCTACCACTACGACTATGCTACCTTTGTCATCTCAAGCATCCACACTTCCTTTTTTGTTGTACCTTATTCTGACTCCAAGTTCGGATTTTCCCTTTGTTGCAGTGCCAAGTGTAGACTATCTTTTTCCAATGTGCCTGCTTCTATCTTTAACTTTTTTAATTGAACTCTACCCTAATTTACCATCTCTGTCATTCTGTTGTTGAACATGCATTGATTTTTACCTTTTCATTGTCTTCAGGTGTCGCAGGACAGCACTCTGGCACCCCTTTTGGACACATGGGGAAGTAAATCCACTGTAGAGTTTATGGAGGAGATCTTTCCAAATAGACTGGCTGGTAAATTACCGTGGCAGAGCAGGGACAGAGGCCAACTGGATGGCAGGTAGTTCTGACTTTGTTAATTTTGCTTTAAATATTCACATTCACACCAAGACCATGTGATTTAATGTCGACAAAACACTTCTCTTGTTTTTAAGGAACTTGTTTTTAATAAAACAGTAATAATAATAATCAAATCATGATCTTAAATAGCCTTTTCATGAGGCTATCTCTGCACCCCTGGTTTGCTCGAGCCTAAGCACCACTGGAATGCACTAAAGGTCAAAGACGGATGGTGTTGTTTAAAGCTGGAGAAGGATCACTGTAAATTTCCTTTAAAGTGCTTTATGTAACGCAAGGATACAGACCTTCATGTTGAGTGTGTTTATTTAGCAGGAAGACCAACACGGCAGAAAGTGAACTTATGTAACTGAAGGATGATATGAACACTGGCGGAAAAGGACTTCCTGTAAACCAGCGTTTGTCATCCTTGTTGTGTTTGCTGACAGCCTCCTTCTCTTATCTGCTGCTGACACAGAGAGGAAACATCACAACCTCTGCTGTCCCTGCATGCTGTGGCCTTTAAGGTTGAATGTGTTTTGGTTCGTTGGCTAACATGATGTTCAGAGAACAAAGAGGACCAACAACCATTCATTTCAGTTAAGAGTTGCTAGAAGGTTATATTCGGTGTTAAAAATCTATCTGTTGCATTCATGTGCAAGTTTGTTGTAGGATTTAGCTTTGCTGTCAGGTTATGGCAGCAGGTTCATTAGGGTTCAACCTTAAATGTAGTTGGATAGCTTGCAAACTGTTTAGAAAGATGACGTCCACACTCTTAACCCCATCTACAAAGCTCTAATTGGTTGCTTCTACTGCTCCATCAGTTTTCATCAGTTCTCCATCAGTCAGAATTGCTGGAGTTCTTGAACCAGGCTAGTGAAGTTAGATGGGGATGAAATTGTCAGCAGGACAGGAGAGACCGGACAAACCTGATCACGTGAAAAGTGGCTGTTTCATTGCTCTTTTACTACACGGTTGGATGAAGAACCGGGGATTAATCAGAAACAGCGAACAAAAACAAACACATCTGATGCGTAAGACCTGCTGGTATTTAATTTATCAAGATGTATCAGAGTTTACTCGACTGAAGGGCTGCAGTCTTAGTTCAGAGGACAAATCTGATGATAGCTCTGCAGTTGGAACAGTGAAACGATACTGTGGCCTAGTGGCCAGGGTTGGTATTACAGAATGGAGTTGAACTTTTAACACAGACTTTGTATGATAGATGCTTCTCCCCTCATGTCTGATTCTGCCACTGTTCTCTCTTTGTTTCTTTGCCTGTGGTTGTTTTTATGTTGTTGCCTTGCTTGCTTTTATGTTTTTACGTTTTCACAAAGTTTCTGTTGCTTGTTTTTTTCTTTTACTTGTTTATTTCTGTTTTTGCGTCGTCTCAGTATTTATGACTGTTGCCTGATTTTATGTACTCACTTGTTTTTACAGTCGTCTGTCCTCATGTTGGTGAGTCAGAGACAATGTTCCATTCTGGTGGACAATAAAGTTTCTATTTTATTATAGGATCAAAGATAATATCAGTGGCGCTGCTCAGAGCCCAGTGATGGATGGACAGAAGGAGACAGATCTGGACGAGGATGAGAAAGATCTCAACACCATGAAGGTTAGTAGTAGTATAAGTTTTAGTTGTATTATTTGTACTGAAAGTCCCTCTAAAGCCAACTGGCAGCTGTTTTTGTGCAAAAGCATACTGAACCTCACATCATATTAATGCAATAGGCGGAGCTGTGTGAGGCACTGAGGGGCAGCATTGCAGCTTTGCAGAGGGAGAAGGAGGCGCTGTGTGAGGAGCAGAGGCGTCATCAGGAGCTGGGAGCGAGTATCGGAGCGCTGGTGCAGGAACACCTCAAAACCAACGAGAAGGACAAGTACAACATGTTCATCGGTACGACATCTGAACAAGTTATTATTATATTACTGTTATTTAAATTATGAAGTTGACATTTAAGGAGAACTGATGCATCGGACTTTGGTGATGTTCCTGCAGCGTGTGAGAAACAGAGATGCTGACTTGGTGTGTTTGCAGGAGACCTGGAGAAGATTGTGAACCTGCTGCTGTCTCTGTGCAGTCGCATGTCGAGGATCGATAGATCACTGCATGCTCTGGAGAGAGAGGAGCTAACAGAGGAGGACGCCGCGGAGGAGAGGGTGAGGGTGTTTACATGTTTACCTGTTTACCTGTTTACCTTGTGCCTGTGTGCTCACCTTTCCATCTGTAGCTGTGTCTGCACACGACTCAGTCTTTCAGTCTAAAGTCTTCTGTAACTTGAATCAGCTTATTGATCCCATTCAAATTTTGGCTTATTACACAATAAGCTAAATCAATTTACTTTAATTGATAGATTACTGTGTTGTATTTTATTATTTTAATTATTTTAAAAATATTTGTAAATAATTATCAGTCAGTATTTTATCAGTTTTTGTTGTCTCACATATGAAATTATTTTTTAAAACATTTTGGCTGTAGTTAAGTAGTTTGTAGCTGGAGTTAAAGTACCATACATCTGTTTGTTAAGCATCGAAGCCCAGAGATGCATCAACAGCCACCTGTTTTTTATAAGCTCTGCTCGCCTTTGGTGAAAACACAGAGAGGTTTTCCAGAATAAAGCGTAAAGTCATCATATATGATCTTTTTTTGTGTCATGTGGTTTTGAATGTGGAGATGAGACAAGTTACAAGTTAAGTTGCGTCACTGTCACCGTTCAGATGACATAAAACAGCAGTTGTTAGTGTCACTTTATTTTCATGATCAGACTGAATGGAGAGTCAGCTGTAGTGGGTCCATACCTGCCTAGTATCAACACTGGGATTTGAAAATGAGGGAAATGTTTTGCCAGCACTCCATCCCTAAGCTTCCAGGGTGGGATGGTTTCCCCTTTTACTTAAGTCTACTCAAAGTGCATCCTAAGTGGGCTCCTACAATTAGGTAATCAGAATGAGATACCTAATTAAAAATGAAATACTGGCATCAGCAAACTCTGGTTTTTCCTAGGTAAATCTTAGTGTCACTCCATATTTTTTCCCTGGTCATCAACAGCGGTTCAAAGCCGGACCAGTGGAGCTGCAGTAAGCCATGACAAAGAGTCAGTGAGTCAGCATAAACAGCAGGACCTGAGACTAAAGCAGCGAAATGGAATTCAGGAATCATCTATTTGATGATTATTACATGTCAGACTCTCTTGTAAAAAACACCTACTTTGCCTCATCACACTTGAACAGCTGTTGCTGCGTTTCAAGTTGTACTTTCTGTTTGGACTTTGACATCGTCAGCTTCGAGTATTAACAATAAACAAGATTTTGTGTAAACTGGGGAATGTTTGTTTGTGTTCCCTTCAGGAGTCCCTCCACCACAAACGCTCTCTGCTCCTCAGTCAGACTGAAGATGCTCGGGAGCTGAAGGAGAACTTGGACCGGCGGCAGCGTGTGGTCCAGGCCACCCTGTCGGGCTACCTCACCGAGCAACAGCTCCAGGACTACCGCCGCTTCGTCAGCACTAAACCCTCCCTTCTGGTTCGCCAGCGACATCTTGACGACCTCATTCGGCAGAGGGGGGATCAGCTGACACGATTGGCTGAGAGCCTACCGCAGGAAATCGCAGAGGCTCACGATTGGCCAAGACCAAGTCCATTCTCATCAGCAAGCCCCGCCCCCTGCTCCTCCTCTTTTCCACTGCTGCTTCCAACCTCAATGATTCCAGGTCCCACCCTCGGAGTCAGGTCCACCACTGTGACATCCCTGTGATGTCAATGACACTTTTACCAGCATCAACGAAGGACGGGGAACAAAAAGAGACAGCTGGCTCCCCAAAAACTCAAACAAAGCTTGAGCAATGCTCTGAATTAACAGAGCTTTATATGAAGGAAGATGGCGCCTGAACAGGCTCTGTTCACTCTAAAACTTCTATGCAGACTTCACACACGAAGAGAAAAAGCCTTTAATGTGCCTCATGTCATTCACACCCCACTGTGCATCACATATCTGTTTACATCAGCATCAGCAACCAGAGCAACCGTGGACTCAACCGGCGGCTGCCAACGTTTTCACTGTCCACTGCTCTAAAAGGTCACGTTAAGGTTCGCCAGGTGTTTTTCAGGTTGGAAGATCATCGTCATACTTCAAAGGACAATTCCAGAGGCACAGGTCATTTTAAAGCTGTAAATGTAAATTTCAGCTTGAATGTATGTTCAGGTTGTGTCCATGTAAATTAGACACCTCTATATATCAGGAAATATTACCAAGGACTTCCTCAGTGGCAGCTCCAGCTCTGCAGCCACCAACAGCATGAGACCTCCTCAGCTGACCACAGGTGTTAAATAAAACTGACTATAATTCTGGTGTAGACAGGCTAGACAGCAGCCTGATATTAATAAGATGAAAGAAAAACTACTTTTAAAATTCAGGACTCTGGAATTGTCCTTTAACATGACCATCGGTGCTTTCAGGAACCTCAAACATGCAGATGTTCCTCTGTATTTCTGATGACAAGGCGAAGTGAACAGGTGTATTAACTCCCAAAGACAAAATACTGCCATCCTTAAATATCATTTAGTTATTTTGTCAAACCCTTCAGAGAATTTTTAACGTGCTCAGCCTGTGCACATGAAAGTCTACTCACAAGAATAAACCAGCAACAAATTGGAGGGACCTTGATTTTATTTTAATGATATGAGAAGAACCTAAACTCTGAGCTGATCAGAAACAGTACATCTGTTACTGCTTTAAAAAAACTGTCACATGATACTGTAACACTACTACTGTCACTACTGTGTGTATGTCTGGAGCTTATAGCACTTTTAGCGGTCTGACTACTGTTTGCAACAGAATTTACACTGTATGATAAACTTTGTTCTACTTGTGCCTCTTTAAAAGTTAAACATTTGATGTCAAAAAATGAAAAAGTTCAGATTCCAAAGATTTTTCACAGGATGAAATGTCTGTAGACATGAACCTGTTTTAATTTGGTCCAAAAAATGTATATTCTTCCCTTTTGTTTCGGTTTCAACATTTGTTAAGTGCACAGCTGCAACAGTTACCTAAGCTTTAGAAGTCATCTTTTATTTGACCTAATATCACATAAGAAGTCCACAAGATGCCGAGAATGAAAAAAAAACTCCACAGTTTACCAGACCAAAAGATGTTTAATTTATTACGATTTGAAACACAGAAACATTTTCCTAAATTGATAAATAGTGTAAATAATCACTTATTGAAATTGCTTATTAATGTCCTGTCAATCACCTTATTAATTAAACTGAGAGGTTATTTCATTACGAATAAATGCCAAGTTTTCTCGCCTCCAACAGACTTCAAGTTTCCTAGAAACAAACTCTGAATCTTACCAAACATCAAGGATTGATTTCTATTTTTATTGGCCCTAGTTTGGATAATTGTGAAACGAAACAAAGTTTAGTTTTCAGCTGTCAGAGAAATGAAGGCTGCACATCTAAACACTGAGAGAATTCAACATTCCTTTTATGAAACTGCATGTAACATCTGTTTCAGCTAAGTCACAAGAAGCTGAATTTTATTCGTATTATTGAAGTTCTGTCAGGAGCTTTTCCACAGTAATCGTAAAAGCACTTTGTCATCCTGTCTGACATCCTTTCAGTTTCTTATTCTAGGTGTAGATGGAGATGATGCACATGTGATCACTGAGCAAGTTCTCTTTATTTCTTAACAAAAAACACGACTCCTGAGGAAACGTGATGTGACAAAGGCAGATTTTAAGGAGCATGACAGCAATAAAAATAAATACATAAAGAAGTAAGGCCTTTCTGTCATATGTTTGGAGCAATTACAAATAACCCTGGTATTTTTCTTTAGATGTGAAAAGTTAATATTAGCAAAAAAAATAATGACAACTAAAATGTATTTCTTTAAGTTGAATCAGAAATGGTGATGTATATATATATATATTAGGGCTGTCAGTCGATTAAAATTTTTAATCGCGATTAATCGCATTAGTGTCCTGAGTTA
>JAPZDY010000011.1:2182486-2193169 GCA_029783645.1 Ctenochaetus hawaiiensis
TACGTGCATTACGTTTGCGCTGGGGACTGCTATGATTGGTGTAACTCACGGGAGGCTGGCCAAAATTGCGGAAAAGTGGCGGTGATTGGACAAAATTGCAAGGTCGCACTGAATTCATGGAGATTGGCTGAATTCGCGTGAATTGTTGCGATCGCAACATCGCGAATTCCTGGAGGGACTGATTATTGTCACAACATGGCTGTTAGATCTTATAAAGTAGCTTTATATTCTGTTCTTATATGTCGCAGTACGAGCCTTCAAACATTTACCCAGAGTTGACAGAGTTAACATTAAGTGAATGTTAGGTCATGTGACATCTTCTGATGATCTTGGCCTGTGACAACAGTTTGTGATATGTTATCTCCTTTGTTTAAAAGAGGTGATATGTTGCAGGCGTTCACCTTGCAAACAGGACTTTTGACATGTTTGAACAGAAATGTGCAGTCACTGTTTAACTGTACTGAAAAACAGAGGTGTCAAAATGTGCTATGGAGGTCACTTCATAATTTAAAACTACAGTAAACACCTCCAACATTGCAGGGTTTGGTCAAAATGGGGTGAAACTTGTGGTTGCAGTTTGCTTACTAGTAGTTTTTTTTCCAGAATTTCTATGACAAACGTGCTTACAGGTAAAGATTATATGGCCACGTGTTGGTTTGTCATGTCCTTGACAGTGTTTCAGCATTTATGTGAGCATTAATGCTGAAAAAACAGCACTCGTGTGGAAAGATTTTTTTTCTAAACAATATAAGTAAAGCCCCATTTTGAAAATACCCATGAATGTGTGAACTACGCCTATGACGGTTAACTTTTGCTCCACCTTTTATTGCTGCCATTTAGATGCAACCACATTTTTCCTGATACTACTTTAAAGCACACCTTTTATTCCCCCACCTCAACAGGTAATCTCTATGACGACCACGAGGAGGCAGGGTCAAGTGATGGCTCCACCTCCTCACCACAGCTGCGGCAGCGCCCGGTGGTTGCCAGGCAGCTCAGCCGCCAGCTGAGGAGCAGGATGTGCCAAAGCATGGGAGCCGACCTCGACCAGCTCCTTCAGGAGGAGACAAGGGAAGGTGGCAATGAGGCGGCCCGTCTGAACCGCCTCCACATGATCTCCTCCTCGCTCAGCCTTCGTTATAACCTGTCGTCCTCCTCGTTGTCATCTTGTTCCACGCCGCCTCGCTGCCACAGCCTCAACGACCTAATCGAAGGAGGGGAGAGGAAAGAAGGAAGGAGGAGTCTTTCCACTGCCTCCCCCTCCTCTACTGCTCATCCTGAAGGTGCTGGTAGGCAGGTGAGACTTATAAAAGTGCCTTTTCTTTTCAAGGGTCCTTGTGCTTATAAACACATTACACATAACACATATGGTTCTTGTGCTAATTCCTCAACTTCTGCACCTTCCACAAGATATAAATATAGATAAGGATTTGATATGGTGACCCTTAATTGATTCCCAGGAAGGAGAGAGATTTATCTGATGTTTTTTCTGTCGTCAGTCACTGGTTCCTCTGGAGGCCAGGGAGCACGCCTGGTTGGTGAAGGCAGCAGCAGGTGCCTGGCCCGACATCTACTCCCTGTTCAGAGAAGACTCCTCCCTGCTCAACAGACGAGACTTTATCTCGGGCTTCACTGTGCTGCACTGGATCGCCAAACACGGTGACCACAGAGTCCTCAACACTTTATGGTACGCAGCTAGCCATCAGCTTTGTCAGGGTTATAACCTCTCAATAGAGAGGGTTAGATAACACAGCATCCACTCAAAAATTCATTAAATAGATAGTTAGAATTTGGGGGCCTGAGATTGATGCGGTCTGTTGCTCCGACCAGAGTGAGAAATCTATCTGTTGGTTGCATTTTCATGAAGTGTGGTGCTGATGTTCATGCTCGGTGGAGCATGACCTCTGTGGTTTTTTTCCACCTCCTGACATTTCCTCCAGCAAACACTGTGTAAAAAGGTCTCATGAGATTTTCTGCAGCATTTTACACAACTTTGTGCCAAACAGTACTTTATTTTTTTAAATCTGTAATCTTAAAGTTGAGGGACATATAAAAGAGGGATTCCAGACATTTATGAAGAATCTTTCTAATGACTTGCACCCACGTCTGGTTTCGACATTATGACCCCCTGATAATTATATCAATAATGTTTTTTTTAGCATTAAATAACTATGTCAAAGCCAAACTTATAGGAAAAATTACAACTTGAAAGTACACTGTCATGGTAAAAACTACCCATATTGAGAGAAACCATCTTTTAGGAAAGAATTTATGATGTGTTCTTTTCTTTCTGGATGTGGGGGGCAAGCTCAAGATGTTTTTGGCTTCACTTTTGAGGAGATGTATCATGTTACCTATCTTTTTACAGTCAATGTTTGCACTGGGTCAGAGGTTGACCGAATTCTTCCTTTTTTGTGACCATAAATGTCAGGACAATCTGCGTCCTGTGACACATTCTTTCACCAAAGGACCAACACGTTTCCATAGCTAAAAGAAGAAATGCCACCACTTTGAGATAAACTGCTGTCCAAAGTTCACTATTTTCTTATTTTCATTGTGCAGCAAAAAACCCCTCTAACTCTGCTCTTCCTGGCTGTGGTTTCAGGTATGGAGTTCAAAAGGCAGGTTTGACCTTTGACATAAATGCCAGATCAACATGTGGTCACACGCCTCTCCACATTGCCGCCATCCACGGCCACAAGAACATCATGCAGTTGCTGATTAAAAAGTTCCACGCTGATGTGAGGCTTAGGGACACATCGGGAAAAAAGCCTTGGCAGTATTTAAGTCACACTGTGTCGTCAGATATCTTCCAGCTGCTGGAAGCTCCGTCACGGGCTGCTGGCAAAGGAGAGGGCGGAGTCGGGAGAGTGGACACCAGCTGGAAACCTGAGCAGCATCAGCATCGCCGTCGGCGGCATTATCTCTCCTCGGCTTCCTCGGGAGGAAGGCCGCTGAACATTTCCAGCACAACAAAGGTCAAAAGGTCATCGTCGATCGCTGCATTCCTCAAACATAAATCGCTGCATCGCCTTCATGGGCATCTGTCTGACTCCTCTGTTTAAAAACCTCAACTGATAGATTTTGTTTGGGGATTTCTGACACCTGATAGGTTCACTGTCTGCTGAACTGCTGGTTTCACAAACAGTAATTAGCTTTAAACCTCATTCAGGACTAAACACTGACCAGCCAAGTGGCTTATGGTATACCAGTTATGTTCCACATGTGCAGATATCCCCATTGACATTACTCTACGTGATTTTTATACCTGTTTCTTTGTACATTTGATCCACTCCAACAAAAAAATTAACATTGTTGCTTTATAATTCTGGTGGGTTTTCGTTCATTATTGATTTATTTACAATTACACCTAAAACTTAAAGCTACGCATTGACAGGTAAGTCATCGATTGACGTGTCATTGTGCATCAACAGGAGCCATGAGGTGAAATCACATTTCCAGTGGGATTTATGTAAAAAAAAACAACTACATTTGAGATTTCCATTGCAAGTGGTGTTGATCCTCAAGACACATTTAAATAAATACACAACAAACAGCTTGTGAAGATATTTATTCACATTCTGAAAATCTTAGTGTACTAATAATAACTAATATTTAGTTCTGGCTAGCTCCACTTGCTTGACCGTTAGCATAATATCAGCCTTCACTGAGTCCTCCAGTATAGTAAAGGTCAAACTAGACAAGCATTCGACACTAAATGTTGCACCAATTTTAGTGGAAACACGGCAAACACTGGACAGACACAGTCATGGTATAATCTATAATAACCCATTAGCTGTTTTGGACATTCAGTTTTACCAACACTACTCTACTGAGGTAGAACCTGCTCCTCTAAAGAGGCTCGCAGTTAGCCCTAGCCGTCTAGCTTACTAGCATACTGCCTGTCAGCTTGCTAGCTACAGTAGCTCACCGGCTAGCCCCTCCTGTAGCCACTGCGTCACAAAGACACATATATTTTGCTGTGCTACTTTCTGGTCTGACCATAACAACTTAGTGAGAAAAGGTGTCACTTAAAAATGGCACCTTGCTGTCAGGAGTGGTGTCCAACATGAGTTACATCCTGTTTATCAGCATGGAGACATGAGGCAGGAGGTCAGCTGCAGCAGTTCACCGTAACATGCCGCAAACAATCAGCATACGCCTGAGAAAAGTCACGTAGCATTAACCACTTTGCAGTGTTGCTGTAAATACGAGAATAACTATAGAAAAAGATGTGCTCATGATCTGCTTCTGTAGCCTTTCTGAAACCTGTTTCCTGAACTGAGAATGAACTAAAACCTAACCAACACCCAGGATTACCTTTCAGGAGAAACAGCCAAGGTTTCAGAGAGGTCAATAAAGGTTAAAGCTGACTTTTTGAATGCAGTCAGATGTACTCTCCTGTGTTACTTGTGTCTGCTGTGGATTAACAAAGCCTCCACACTGTCCAAAGCCTCTTAAACTGAGTTTGCAGTCTCCTGAATCAAAACTAATTCACCCTATTTAACCCCAAACCACTGAGCTTAGTCCAAATAGTTGCAACAACTGGGAGCACTGGTTTCTACGCCTACACTTTTGGTTTATTGGCATGAATGCCAAACAAAACATTACATCATAAAGACCTTTGGATCTGAGACGTATGACGGCGTAAAGCGAGAGAGGATTTGCAGGCACTTGGCAGAAAGGAGTGGTTTTCAGCGTGACTGTCTGATTTCATTGTTATGAGAGGGGAAAAAAGGTGGACGTTTATGAGCCATGGAGCAACGTGAGCACCGGGCTCAGTCCGAGGCTGTGATTCACTCACAGAACAGTCAGCGGCAGGAATGATACGGCAGCTATTTGATACTTGATACTCAAATCTAGTCTCTGTTGATTATTCATAGTTTTGAAATCATCCAACAGCTTTTTAGATTAATATTCTTTCCTCCAGCAAGCCTTGAGTCTCTACAGAAAAGAAATTGCAGTAAATTTAAAGTTTGGCAGGTAGAAAGCAGCTCAACACAAACCAACAGTGAAAAGGAATTATTTTGCAATGGGCATCACTTTAGCTAAGCTTGACTTTGACTTGCACTGAATCAGATGTTTTTCAGGAGGATTGGGTCTTATTTTCATTGACATTTTTACCAGTAATGATGTTTTACTGATTATGGAGTCCAGCTAGCCGTTTCCCTGCTTCCAGGTTTGGTGCCAAGCTAAGCTAACCGCCCTGGTTGTAGCTTCATATTTCTTAAAGAGATGTGAAAGGAGTGTAGTAATGGAAGAATGAGAATAAGCACATTTCACAACATGTGAAACTATCTTTGAACTTTGTGATTAGAGTTTTATCATTACTGATAAAAATGATGAACAAGCTACAAAAAATGAGAGCCAAGTTGTGATAAACTGAACCAATCCTTTAACTGACCGTAGCTTACAGTGCTGTATTCAGTTTACCTTTTTTTGTCTGATGTCCTTCTATGTTTTTTTAGCATCACTGCATAGTTTTGTGATACATTCAATCAGACACTTCACTTTATGCTTGAACAGCCCAAAGAAAAGCCCAAACCTCCATGATTGTCCAGCTGATATTCACGTTGTGTATATTTGTCCACTGGCTTCAGCTTTTCAGCGTAACTTATTGACGTAACACTTTTTGGCATCTGACCACCAGATCTCAGATCCTGGTGATTCTTACTGGCACTTGAACTCGTCAGACTGGCAGATGTCACACTCAGCTAAACACATGATACGAACTCTGACAAAACACAAAACAGGCATTGTTGCACTGTGATGGGTTATTTATCTGCATGTTTTTTTACATTGAACCAATCTCTGCTTGTAGGGAAGGAAAATTCAAAGAACTGATGGAAGATTTGAACAGGAGTGAATATGTAGTTAATAGTGTAAAATATATCAAACCACTCACACACACACATGTTTATATATATATGGTATGTGTTGGTTTGTAAATTACGTGGCCTGAGGTTTACTGTAAATGTTTCACCGTGCAGATGTACAGTATTTTTTAGTTTGTACACTATGTATTAATAATGTTTCACCTTAAAGTTGTAGTTTTTATTTCTGTGTATTAAACATTTTTAAACACTGTTTTCATGGATATAGGTGCCTTATTATAAAAAGGGGTTATGTGGACATCCATTCTTATCATTTTTTTTTTACAGTTTCATTAAATAAAAAACTAAAGCAGACAAGTTAAAAAAACAACTAAAAGTTAAAGCTCTTAGTTAAATCACTGGAATAAGAAAAGTTGGCAAAATACTTGCAAAACTTTTTTTTTTTTTTCAATTCATCATGCTTCAGAAGATAATTTATTTTTTTAGCTTTCTCTCCAGATTAATCAATAACAGCCCTATTTACAACATGGGCAGGGAAAGCTGGAGAATTTTGTTTTATGTATAAGAAAGTGGTTCTCAAAAAGGTCCTTGCAGAGATCCCTACAGGTTCTTGTGGGAGCTCTAGTGTGTTTCCAGAAAGAGGGGATAAGTTCTTTAAATTATTCATTGTCACAATAATTTCATCCATAAGCAGCGAAGTGACAGAATGTTTGACTGGTTTGGTCATGGGTTGCATACAATTCCTGAAACAGAACATCAAAAAAAACAACAATTTTATTAGTTGTGGCACCCGAGGACAGAATTTTATCAAACAAATGTCCTTGGTCTAATTTGTGGCATTTAAGGCGCCCATGATGTGAAAAGAAATTTGAGAACGACTGCTCCAGAGTAAACTGTGCTGCCTTTGGTGCACATGCCAAAATGAACTGGCGTTTATCAACCATCTGTGACCTGACACAAGGAAACACGGTTTCGAGTGTGTCTGCTTTCTGGACTGAGTGCACAATAAGATCTACAAACACGAACACCAGCTCAGCCACACGTTGTTTGATGAGATCATTTAACACTTGTGCTCAGATGATCCACCCAGCGCTTACACGCTTGTGTCATGGCAATGCTGCTTTTCAAACTTGTAACTACATGTAAAATCTGTGCGGAGAAAAACACTGCAGGCTGAGGACATGTTTGCTCACGACTGTGAGCGAGTTTGTGTGTGTGTTTGTGTTGTTGTAGATTTTCCTGTCTGGAGCTGGAATTTGCTCCTTAAAAGAGCCGTCTGAGGGTTGAGACTTGGTTTTACCCTTAGATCAGAGTCCGGTTTAGGTAATGGGATATGTTATTGAGATCTTTTATAGGTATAGAAGTACAAATGTGTGTGAGTGTGTGTGTGTAACGTGCTGAGTTTTTGTTTGAACAACCTCAGTGGAGCTATTATGTACACTCGGAAGCAGCCGGTTAGACCTGTGGTGCAAACAGTCAGTCTCTCTCTCTCTATATCATATAACACAATGAACTTCATTGGAATGAAAGATTATGTAATCTAGCTTAATAAAGTCTTACATTTTAGAAGAAGTAGTAAAGAAGACTCATAAGTCACTCAGACCAAATCACAAACAATCCTAAAACAGTTGCTACAAAAAAATCTGCCTCAAAATTGCATCAACATTCAGGAGACCTTAAATAATGCTGAGCCTTTTAGAAAAGTATTACCTCATCCAGAGGGTATTATGAACATTGTAGAGCTAGTCAAGGACGCAGTTACATCACCAGCAAAGAGAAACAACCCTACAACACCTGACATCAAGTTCAATCAGCATTTGCACTGCAGGGTCAATGCTCCCCTTCTGCCCTGTTATGCAGGTGTTACATCAGTGATACTGGGCTACACTTAGTTTTAAGATCTTTCTTTGGATTGGGAACAGACCTCCTTAAGTACTTTTGTCATAAATGTTCTCAGCAGCTTTGTGAGTTTTAAGAGGAAACTCTTTGCTTAGCAACGAGTTTTAGTGCTGGGAGTCCTCCTAGTGGTAAGATTAAATGTTTTGTGAATAGAGCCCCTGGTCATTTATGTGATATGCTGCACCTCAAGTGAGCTTGAAAAAGCAGTAGTGGGTTTGTCTCCTCTAAATTGATCAACTTATCAAAGACCTGTAGACCAGATCACTTGGTCTGCTATAAAGAGACATTGTGCTCCTATACCAAAGCAGGTTTGGACATTCTGACACAGAGGAGCTTAAATCTCACTAGTTTGTCACTCAGACTGATGGTTTTTCATGCTCCAGCACAGATCTTTGGCCGCCATAAGCTTCAAACTTGTGATTTTAAGTGACTATTCAAATACTCACAGTTAAGTTTGGTTTACACATTCGTGTCCTCCTGAGAAAAATTCCCCAGAAGTCCTGAATTCTAACTTGCCCCCTTCTTTGATAATGGCTAAATGACCAGGCAGCTAAAGGATGTTCCCATCAGCCTCAGCTGTACTTGGTTTACAGAGCTAATTAGCAAATGGTGGCATGCTGACAACTAATGTGATCAATGTGGTCTATAATAAACAGCATTTTAGAACTTTTACTGCAGAACGTAAACAAACTGACTTTAGCATTTAGCTCACTGTAGGCACCACTGTGTTTAAATAGAGCAACACAGGCTAGCATAGCTTGATGTTGTCAACAGAATAAAGATAAAGAAAACTGATAGAAAGTCTTTATGAATGGATCATGAGGTCTAAATTAATGAGAGGTGGACACTTTTAGAGACAGACATTCAAAACATGGAAAGGTTTCTTGTAATTTGAATGAAATTGACCCTTTCAACCTTTTCACCTATATTTTCTTCTTATTTATTTCTTTTCTTCTCATCTCTGGCTTTCCCTCTTGCCTTTTTATGTTAGGTAGCATAAAAAGAAGGATGAACATTGATAATCATTTACAAGAACAAGCAAATATTCCGATCTGATTCCTTTCTGTGACTTCTCTCTTCAGCTGTTGTTCACAGTTTGCTGATATGCTTGTTATGGATCGGCTGAGGAGGTGGAGCTTGTTGTTCAGTTATCAGGTTGATTAGTTTGATTCCCAGCACCTTCAGTCTGTGTGTTGTAGTGTTGTTGTGCAAGAGACTGAGTCCAAAATGTCTACTGATGGCTCTCTCATCAGCCTGTGAGTATGTGTCCAAATGTTCATCTTTAATGACTGGTAGTAAACATCTGCCACCACTGTATGAATGTGTGTGTGAATTAGTGAATGCTGACTTGTATTGTAAAACCCTTTATGTGGTCACTTAGACTATAAATTAGTAATACTGAAATGCAATCAAGATCACTTTTGTGACCTCTGTTCGATAAAGCTCAGCTACATAAATGAATTAAACATTAATTTTTTTGTACAACAAAATGAAGACAAAGACCTTGTTCAGCTTCCACACTCTTTATTTACTGGTGCTGCGATGTGTTCAGGGACCTGAAGCAGTCACCAGCAGCTCCTGCAGCAGGAACAACAGAGCTTTTTGCAGGAATAGAAAAAAAAAAGATCAAACAGAGCTTTTAGATTTTTTGAACATCGAAGTGAAGATTGTCACTTTTCTCCTTCTGAGGCTCAGACACCAACTTAAAAACCACATTTCCTTTTTTTTTAGCTTCATATTAAAACGCTTTAATTCTATGTTGTTTTATTACATATGAATATTCAAACTACAAGTTTAATTCTCTCTCGCTGCTTCAACACATAAACCACATGCAGTCTGACTGAGGACAACAAAGTTGGGTTAATTATAAAGCTGGATGTTTTTATGGGAATGCAAATGGAGCCCTGATTGGAAGACATGTGCTGAGGCAGAGCTTTTGACAGTATTTAAAACAAATCTTTTGAAGGCCAAATGGTTGGAGTTTACAGCAACAGACTGAGGTTAACTCCACCTCTTAGGAACAAAACATTTGGCTTTTGTCGTGGGATCTCCTGGGCTTCAAAACAAGCAGTAAGAGGATTAGTTGCATCCAAGACGCCTGCATTAAAAAAACCTTAGAAACTTTCATCCAGGCAAGCTCTCACAACAAGATGAGAGGGGAAGGAAGAACGCAGGGATTCATAAAAGGGATGTTTATATTAGTATCTTATAAACAATCAATTTGCACTTCACTAAAGAAATTACCAACTTTATTCTGTCTGGGTGAATAAAAGCTAATTGACTATAGATAAAACATTCATACATTTGAGTTAGACTCCATGAAGAAGTTATAAATAAAGATGAACACATGCAGAGGAAAGTGAGGAACAAAAATATAAATATATCAAAAGAGGAAAGAGTTAAAGATGTGAACAACAAATATAAGTTGACAAACGATGCAGAAATCTTTCACAGCAGGACAGAGAGCGAGACACGAGGGTAGAGATGTCAATTCTAGTTTGTTTTTTTTAGAGGTAACTTTTCTGTTTATATATTTTTTTAAACCTTTTGTAATACTGTATTTGTGTTCAACAAATAGAATTAATAAGATAGTAGCAGCAGCAGGTTTTTTATTTTTTGAATGTTTAAATTTTTTTGGGGCTCTGTTTTCGAGCTGCAGGGGATGATGGGAACTGGCCTGAGGACAGCGAACAGCCCGGGGTTTTCTGCACTGAAACCAAAACCATCTTTACCACTGAAACCATCACTATGACTGCTTTATTTGCATTATGGCATCAATATTTTCAATTTTTACTGTCCGTCCCATCAAACTCAGTGATAGAGAATTTTCTCTGGCAACTTTGATAGGCAACATTTCCCACCGAGCTGCCTTTATATTAGGGGTGTAACGATTCATCTACTTCATCGATGTATCGATTTATATTCCTGTGATCCAACTACATCGATCTGT
>JAPZDY010000011.1:2197139-2226294 GCA_029783645.1 Ctenochaetus hawaiiensis
GTTTCAATCGATTTGATTGGATCGTTGCTTAACTAATCGATATATCGATCCAGATCGATGAATCGTTACACCCCTAGTTGTTAAACCTCTCTAAATGCCATATCTCTCTTTTTTGCTGCGGAGACACTTCCTGTTTAGCACACTCTGCTGGCCTCTCTTCACCCTTTGCTTTCTGCCTGTCTAATCTACTTCCAGGTTCTCTCATACAAAAAAACAACGTCTCCTAATTGACCTACAGAATTCAGCAAGCAGTAACCAAATATTGTTTGTTTTCTAAGTTGTTTTTACTCTGTTTCTGTCTATCCTGTGTTTACTTTATTGTTTTTAGGTCAGACTGTCAGTTTCAACGTAAAGGAAATCTCTACCACATGCTGTATTTGTTCTTCCTGTTTTTAGTGTTTACGCTATGACTGAAGCTGAGGAACTACATCTAGCAGGAGTTTCCTCTTTGCTTTAGTTTTTCAAAAGAGGCTCAATGTGAGCGCTCTTTTACTTCTCTGGCAACACTTCTGTTTATTTGCTCTGGTCACATGATCTGCCATAAGCTTTCAGAGCTTCTGATTGGCCATTAATGTCAGTAATAATGAAAGAGAGCCAGTGCGGTACCTGTGCCTTCCTAAGCAGGTCGATGGTGAGAGCAAGCCAGTCAGGACAGCAGGTCTCCAGCTCCAGGGTGATTATGGCCAAGGCCAGCATGGATCCTTTGAGCTACAGGAGGGACAAACATCAAACAGGTGACAAGTGTTGATAATTGGACTGATAAGTTCCTTTAATATGTAGAACTGGACAGAAAAGAGGTGAGTAAATATTTGAAATCAGAGATTGAATTCAACTCCAGTTCTCGACACAGGTTTGGGAAAGTTCCTTCAGCTTTATGCTGTCGTATCAATGATTTAACTCGAACCAAATGACCAATAACTGACAACATATGTCATTTTCAACTATTAATCTGGGTTAATCTTGATTAGAAGCAATTAACATTTTATTAAGAAAGTGTCAGATTAATGGACAAAAATGGTGTGATAATGGTTGGCGAAACTGCTTTTTTGACAACTATTTGTGTGGACGCATTTCTAGTTTTTTTTAATGTCCTTTTTAACAACATGCAGAATACTGCCAACCTTTTGGTCTGGAGAGTTATCTACTATGTAGGTGCAGAGTATACTTGCTAGTTGGGGTTGGCTGTAGTGTTATGTGTGTTTTTTTAGTGCACCTTTTTGGCTCAGACAGGCAGCATGAGGTGACGTGACAGTCTGCCTTTGTAGCCACAAGTTTCAGAATGTTGCTTGCTGGGTTAGGACCCTTACATCATCTCAGAAGAGAAGAACTATTTAAAACTCAGACAGATGTGTGTGTACCTGTATGAGCGTGTGGTCAGCCAGACAGTGGTAGAGTCGGCGTGTGAGCTGGGCGAGGTGCTGAGAGCGGTTCAGCCCCAACATGGCGTCCAAAAACCCAGAACGGCACGACAACACCATTGCGTGGAACTATAGGAGAAGGAGAATGAGGATTTGGAGAAAAATAATCCTAATTCAAAGTCTTATTTTATTTCAAACATTTATTTTGTGAGTAGAGAATCACATTTGAAAAATATAAGGCACATTTAACGAGTAATACATTTATTTATTTAGACAGTTGCCAGTTAACTTTCAAATTAACCAAGCGGTTAATCGATTCTGTTTCAGCTGCACTTGTTTAGTGTTCGACAGTTTAATTTATTTTTATAAAAAAGAAAAAGAAACATTTTCAAATTGTTAAGTAACTAGTTATTAAAGCTTTCAGATAAATGAAATAAAAGAAAAAGTATGATATTTCCCTCTGAAAAGTAGGAGTAGAAATAAAAAGTGTCATCCGAAGACAAGCCTTAAATGTTTACATTTACTCAAAGAGTGTACTTGTACAGTACTTTTACCTTACTTGTTGCATTTCACTCGCAATCACCAGTAACAACAACATCACACAACTAAAAGATTTAAAGACCCTCAACATTTTTGTGAACAAAGCAGTAAATACAAGAGAATTAACAATTGTGATGATGACTTAATGTCAGATGGCAAAAAGGATTGACATTTTGTTAATTAATGAATTAATTAACATTAATTCATTGAAACAAAACATGTGAAGAGAAACTTTATTAACTAAACTGAAAACAGTGTTGAAATGAAACTTCTGTACTTCTGATCTTCTGAGGGAAGGCTGACAGTAACACCTTTTTACCACCGGGTGTCACTAGCTGTGCTGATCAGAAATTTAGACACAAAAATGAGCTACTGGACTGAACTCATTGGAACTCATCATCAGTAAACAGTAATACAAAGATAACAGACCTCAGAATGTGAGAAATGTTAAAAGTACATTTAACAAACAAGCCATCTGACACGTTTTGGACTTTGAATGCCCCTAAATTGTAACTCAAATCATGCCAGACACAGTGAGGGTGTGCACATGTGACAAACTTACGATGTGCAGGAAGTCCAGTGCAGTGGCAGTGTGAAGATCCCAGTTCAGTTTGTCAAGGATAATCCTCTCCATCCTCAGGATCTCTGACGGAGAACAGCCACAGCTGCTGGAGGCAGCCAGCTCCTTCAGAGAGGGCACACACTGACACACCACAGACACACAGACACATAATTAGCCCACGTGATTGTGTATGTGATTGTGTGTGTGTGTGTGTGTGTGTGTCTGTGTCTGTGTTTACCTCATCTTCCTCACAGGTCTTAGCAGCCAGGAAGAAGCAGGCAATGGCAATGCAGCGCAGGTACTTAGGTCGGGCCTAAAGACGAAAAAAGCCAATCAACCAGTAAACCCAGACGATGTTTCCATTCAGTTTTACATTAGAACGAAGTCAACTGAACATTAGCTGACAAGTCCTTTGATAGACATTTGATGTTATATTAAATTGTTTTGTGTAGAATCCAGTTTTACTAACACCTCTGTACACCAACAAGAGTGTTTTCTTTTGTGTTGTCTGATCACTTGTGTGTCCGTGTACAAACTGGGATTAAAGGACCTTTTTCTCAGCAGAAATTCTGATTCAAGGAGGGAAAATCATATGTCTTACTGATAAAATGAATGATAGCTGCACTCCATTTAGATTAGCCACTTTCAGGTTCCTTGTACTTGCAAATTGTCACTGAACTATATGGTATAGTAGGAAACTTCATGAAAAACAGCCATTAATGTTATTAGTTGCAATGAAAAAAGTCTGCTGGCATTTTGAATATTGGCATATTCTTATATTTACTTAGTATGCATAAGTTAAGTCAGACAAAGACAGTGTTTCCTCAAGTCTGCCACTTACATTAGCTTCATTTCTGTCGCTAACTAGCTACTGCTGAAACAGGTGCATTTTGCCTTCTACAGAGTTATCAAATTCATCTTTTAAAAAATTATGGCCCCTCTTGTGAGTCAGAAATAAAGTCTGTATCAAACTCAGTTTATTAGCTCTTCCACCACTTGTGGCAAAGCAGTTTGTGTTTGCGTCCAAGCTGTTCTGATCAATATCCACTTCAATAGAACTGTTTATCAATAATGTCCACAGCACTAATAGTTTCAGAGTACTTAAAACATGACTCAGCTTTTTTGTAATCAACTGAGGAAAAAAGAAGAGCATATGAGTCAGCAGTCAGCTCTCTACTTTAGCAGTTGCAGTTTTTATTGATGTGGTTGTCAAGACCAGAAAAAGACTGAGGTCTGGATAATCCTAGAACCTGTTATTCCTCAGCCTAAGACACTAACTTCCTGTCTGGCATGGGACGTTGTCACGACCTGACAGGATATTCTGAACCGACACTTCCTGAACCTGTGCAAAGGCGAACCTGCAAACCATCAGCTGCAAGGCAATTGTAAAAAGAGCCTTGTCATCATAGCTGTACAGCAGTGAGAATCAAAGATAAAACTATGAGAACCTCTCAGATAAAATTTTCCTAAATCTCTTCATAAAGGTTTTAGTATAGGGGGTCAAAGGAGGAGACAGATTTCATAATTTTTACATTTTTTCTTTTTTTATAATGAATGCAAGCAGCTCCATTACAACCTCTGGTGGTATTATTTTATTCATTCATTTATTTATTTTTTACCTTGATGGGAGCAAGGAAGCGGTCCAGGATGCTAACAGCTAACACCAGGGTTTCTGGGTACAGCTGCAGTTTGCTGTGGAGCTCCGTCAACCAGCGCACAGCCTCATCCCGCTGGGCCGGGGAGATGTCTGTATCCTACATCAAACAACAAACAACAAGGTTAACGTCAACATTCTGAGCCTCTCACTAGGCCCCAAGGATGTTTGTACTGGCCGCTAATTCGTTTGTCCTTGTCCATGTTTCCTCAAGACATATCATCATACTTAAGAATATTTATCCTTGTTCTTACTGCAGTGTGGTTGTTACAAAGGTAAGGTATCATTATGCAAGTAGTATTTACTGACATAAACCCTGTTATCACTGAAACTACAATGGAGCAGATTTTTTCCCACACTTTCTTTGTTTAATTGCACTTTGTGAACACAATCCAGCTTTGGTAGCTTTTGTGATCCTAACATATTAAGCTTTACTTTCCTGTGATCATGATATTAAATTCAACAAGACAGAATTTTCAAATTTGTACCATACAAGTTCTGCAATTTTTACACAAAAGTCAGCATGTATGTGCATGTTTTTTTTCACTCAAGTGGAGGCAAGTGATAATATAACACCAGTAACTTTTTTGTATATTTTACTTCATTTTCTCTTTTCAACCTCCAAGGGGACAAAGCTTGTGTGTCATCCCTGGTGTTATGTTTCCGTCACTGACAATCATGGCTGAAGCTGATAAATATCGCAAATTACTGCAGAGCCATTTGACATGGCAATAAATGCTGATCTTATCCTTTTCCACTAATGACAAAAGCCAGATATTAGATGCAAGTCATCGCAGGTTAGTTAAAGACATCACTGACTAAATGACCTGTGAATATTATGCCTGTTGATTTAAGTATTTCAGGAAAGAGTCTAGTGTCGTCGTTTATTTTACTGTGCAATGGTTCTACTCAATATAACAATTACCACAAGGAAAACCTTCCCTGGAAAAACAGACAAGGAAACAAAAAAGAGGTCCTGAGCTTCTCTCCTCTAAGACAGCAATGTTATTTCAAGGCAACATTTGGCCTGGTTTCCACTACAGGGCCAAACACTGCGAGACAAGATTTACTTATACAACTCACCTACTTTCAGATATTTAGCGAGGACAAAGAAAGGCCTGAATGACTGACACACTTCCTCTGAAAAAGGTCAGACGGGATCTTCCTCAACCAGCTACACAACCAGAACAAACTTAACTCAAATTCTACTAAAGCCATAATATCGGCCTCAGCCATGAGAGGAAGTTAAGTATTAGTCATTGGTATGATCTAAAAAATCCTTTTTGTGTGTCCCTAAAGTTAGCATGATTTCTAAATATCTTGAAAGCTTTGAAGCTTGACCTATTTTAAAAAATTAAAAGGCAAGCTAACATGCATTGTTTTATTAACACAGATAAAGGACGATGCAAAATGAAATATTTGTATTAAAATGAATGAATATATTCCAAACCCAGCCATGGAAACAGTTAAATGTTTACAGTATTTTGTTCTGTTAAACTATGAAAAGTTGAAGTTGAAAAGTTTAAAAGTTGAACTAATAAACCCTCTGGTGTCCTCAGGCTTCATTATTTGTCAGAATCTTCTTCAAACAGCATAACTATCAAATTATATACCTTGATAAATATCTATATTGATGAATATGGGGAAAAAATTAATTTGCCATATACACTTAGCCCTTACCTATGGTGGATATTGCAGCAATTTATTAATCATAAACAGTAGTCTCTTTAATTTCACAGACACGGGATTGTCAGTTGTTGCATAGACCTTTGATAAGAAGAGCAAATAAAAACTCTGAGGTTACACCAGTTCATTTGAACTAGAGCCGGACGATGCAATCAGCATCAATGTCATGATATTTTTATTTTTTATTTGCCTCAATAAGAGTAAGAATAAGAAAATGATTAAGTTTGAAAATTGCATTTTGACTACCATCAGGGCTCCTGGACGAAAAAATGACAATCTGTTGAAAATATATGTTATGTCAAACTAATTACTTACAGCTATTTACACTCCATGTGGAGACCAAACACTCCCATGACAGCAAGGTTTTAAAGGTCTATTCACCCACAGCCTAACCTGGTGGTATCTGGCTGTGCAGACAGTACAGTTACAACCAACTTTTCTTCCTCATTACAGATGGACCTGACATTAATTTTGACAAATGCCTTTAACATTTATTCTTTAAAACATCACTGGAACTACCACAAGGGCCATGTTTGCTTGAAAATTGACTTAAATGTTTAACTGATGACCAAAGTAGTCGATTAAAATTTCTGATGTTCAATTAATTAATTATTCATTGTAGCTTGCTGTAGGCCTGAGTGGTATCAACTGAGGTACAAGGGATAATTGTCTGTATGTATATTGCTTGGGACCTGACAGAGTTAATTCAAGGCTTTCAAAAAGTCACAGTTACATTAAAATGCAAAAGAAAAACCTTACTACGGACAGGGATGCAACCATTTTTTCCCACAGTTGTTACCTTATGAACAACAAACCCATGAGGATAGCTGATTAGGCTGTTAGGAGCCGATGGGAAACAGTCCTGTGGCATGCTTGTCCAATGAATCTAATAGCTTTTAGCTAACACAGTGCCCAATAGTAACAAAACCTTTACAATATTCTATTTGCCAAAAGTATTTAAAGCCAGTAAAATTTGCTAAGTAAGCTAGTTGCATATTCAAGACATTACATAATAGGGCAGACAAACCACCTGCTCAACTTCAACTTTTTTTCAAAACTCAAATCACATTTCCAGAGGACAGGATGCCTAAAATTCAGACTTCATTTTTGTATTTTTGATTTGTCTCAAAGCTTAAATTCACTGGTTTAGTGAGTGGAATGTGAAATACTGGACCAGCAGCAGGGGTCAAGGGTCAGAGGACAACTGAAACTGTTATCCTACTAATCTGCAACTTGATACCGTTCAACCTCTCAGCTCTTAGTTGTCCAAACTAAAAAACAACCGGCCTACTTCTAGCAGTTTCGACTACAGGACAAAAAACACAATCTGTCAATGAAATCCATTTTCTCTCCAGGCTGCAGTGGCAGCAGGCTCAGCAACACACATTTTTTTTTCAAATTCCCTCAGCTTTTTCAGTCATTCTGAGGGGACATGTAGTCCCTCCAACCTAACTTATTTGTTCAGGGTAACTACTACATAGCCAATATAAGCCTTTTTGGTGCCTGACTTCCCCATGTCACTGAAGCAGTGACCCAACAATATCAAAATCCTTCACAAGATGTTGACAACAAAAAGTACAGCTAGTCATTTGCAACTTATAGATGACCAAACACCTAGCTCAAGGCAAGCTAACTTTTCCCGTTTTGTTAATGCAGACAAAGCATGCTTACAATTTTTTTGCTTGAATTTTGATAGATGTTATTCAGTTTATTACTTTATAATAATACACAAAATATTTTTAATTAAATATTTATTTTAATTTAATTATTTTTACTATCTAAACCATGTTTGCAAAGTTATTACATTATCAGTTGTTATTACTCACTTTTATGTTAATATACTATATTCTAAAGCCTAACAAATTAACGCTCTGTCTTCCACAGGTTTCAGTTATTATCAGGATTCTATTTAAAATGGCATAATTATCAGATTTCACATTGTAATAAACAGTGAAAACGATCCAACTGCAAAAAATATGTTGCAATCATAATTTTTGCCATGTTGTGCAAGCCTAGCAGGTACCATCTGAGGTCAGATTCCTTTTTTTAGATGATTTCTGGAACTTTTTGCTCATGGAGTACAAAGTGCAGATGTGTGATGTGTGTGTACGGACCACAGCTAATTTGGTTGGACGTACACATGTACAGTCATTTATAAACTATGTACTGCGGTGTAAGCTCAGCTCTCTAACTTGCTGGTCATCTGCCTTCATGTTCTGCCTCTTTGATGGAGAATACATTATCATGAGGAAAAAGACCACACAGACAGTTAATTCAACAAAGACAAACATCACATATTGAGGAGTGTATTTTCATCAAGCAACACTCAGAGGCATTTAAATGCCGATTATACGCCTCTGCAGAGACCTACTGCCTCCTTGACCTCACCAGTTAACATTATGCTAACTCAGCCAGAGGCACTGGCAATTGTCATAACTGCCTCAGTGCCATTATTTACAGCCTTTTAGTGTTATCTTCATTATCAACACAAAAGCATGAACACACTAGCTGGAGCTAGAGGGCTGAGGCTTGGACAGAGGCATTTTTTATTCTTAAAATAAAGTTAGGCTTATTTTAATATCTTAATATTGTATTCAATATCTCACTATGCTTTACTGGCCCACACCAATAGTGGTTTTTGCGGCTGCACTGCTTCAGGTTGGTCTCTCTTTGGGTTATTTTTGTATTGGTCCCCAAAGACAAAAAATACATTTCAATACAAGGATGTGAAGAGAGGCTCTTTTACCAGAACTCATATCATTTACCTGAAGCCATGATGAGGAAAAACTCTGTCTGTTTTGTTACTGCTTTATATTTCCAAAGCCAGAGAATGAATTAACTCCAGAAAAAAGAAGTGGTGTTTGAATGGAGAGCAGATGTTCCCTAGACTAGCTACATGGCTGCACACCGGGATCCCAAAAGAGACATCACAGACAGAGCAGGAGGTTGATTATGATGCAATGGCCAAATTTACTTAGCAGACACATAAATGTGCTGCAATGACTCAGCAACAGATGCAGATTAACTGTCAGAGATTACCTTTAAGCCCGTTCAAATACTGTAACACGCATTTAAATGAAATGTAAATATGGAAGCAAGATACAGGTAATGGAGATAATTTCATGAACAAAAATGAAATAAAGAACTGAAAAAATAAACATCACACACAGATGTGTGGGTTGCTAAAAGAAGTGTGAAGGGAAAAAACTAAACAAAATGCAAAAGAACATCACCAACATGTAACAATTAAGTTTGCTCATACTTCAGTGTTATAATGACAGTTTGTGCATCCATCAAAAATAAAGTGTGTTTTCTGGATATTCTCTCTGCATTACATTTTTTTTTACTGAAGGTTTTTCTTACACAAATTAGTGACTTAGGATATCAGTGTCAATCCTACAGCGTAATTATCATTAACTTGATTAGAGGTTCCAATAACTACTTCATGAGATGCTGAGGGGGCCACAACAACAAGTCATGTTCGGGAAATGCTTCAGTAAATTGTTACAGTACAATTGCAGGGTAGATAAAGAATAAAAACACGAAGGACAACTACTGTGAATACTACCGTTAAAAAGAAAAGGACTCCATTTTATTTCCTTCAAATGTATTAATATAATATTTTATGATGACTTTTCTTTCCCTTACAAAATTAAATAAAATTGGTCACATTTCAGAAATAACAACAATGACAAAATGTATTATAATTTCTGTAAGGGAATGAAAACTTATGACAATGTTTATGATGGACAAATGTATAAATTGTTCATTTCCAAACCAAATAGTAACTAAGTAGTTTTTGTGCCTTAATCTAATCAAATTGTGACTTAAAAAATAATAAAACTCCAGTGCACTGCAATAAACTCCCGCTACATACAAGACACCTGGTGACGGATGTAAATAGTTGTCAGTTTATCTATCCTCCTTCTCGTGCATACAGACAACTATTCACTAACTATTACCATATTTAGGTCTTGTATAATAACCTGCATTTGCGAGGTGGCATTTTAAATGAATGACCTTAGGCAGGTAAAGTCAACAAGGTAAAACTTTTAAAAAAATTCTAATTAATAACTTAAAGAATTAAGCTGCCTGTGTATGTAACAGGACCTGCATAACTTGATTACACTTGATTACTCCTCATGTGCAAGGATGTTATTTTGAATCGAAATCATGCCGCATTAACTTGGCATGCTGCAATTCTGAGTTGTGTGCAAAAGTTGGCCAAACTTTGGTGCTACTGCAAGTTTTCAGAACAACACATTGCTGTGACACGGATGACTTCTGTTTGTAGTTAGCATATACATTACCATTGACACACTCGTAATACAGTCAGGACCTGTGAGGACACCAAAGTGCACAAAACACCAATTTTTACATAATGATGCTTTTATATATGGAGGCACCAATTGGTAAATCCTTACCTGTGAGGAGGGCTTCTTTGGCACGTAGATCCTCCACATCTTGGCTTCCCTAGAAGCTGCCTTTTCCAGAAGAAAAGACAGCCTCTGGCGTTCCCAGGGTTCGAAGAACTTCATTCTTTCCTCCCCTGGTTGAGCCTACCTCCCCACTGGATACAGCTACCTGCACATGAACACAATATTTCATAATATATCACATACAACAGCTTACATATATTTTATTTTAACATAATTCATCCATCAATCATAATCAGTCACAAAATCCATCATTAAAAATATTGTTCAGTTTGATTGTCTGAGTTTGATTTAGAGTTCACACAAACAATACTTTGTAAAAGTGCTAGCTGGCATTACTTTATAATGCAACATTTTGCATCAACGAGAGCAGGGCCCCTTAAAAATGCGCCTGATGAGAAAGTGAGTATTGTAACCATGAGGGGCAAAAGAGATACACTGATTTTTTAAGACAACTCTGTGATGTACCTTTTTTTATGCACCCTTGTGTATCAGAAACATATAACAGTGTGAATGATGCCAAAGTGTAGAAACTAAGAAGTATCTGTTTGTGTCCATTCATCACATGGTGCATATGTTTAAGTTTATGTCCCATTATTAGCTTTTAGGCTCATTTTTCAACACTTCTTAAGGGCCGAGGAGAAAAAATACTCATCAATTCATGATCAAAAACATCAAACTGAAAAAATGTGTGATGGGAATATGACAATACAGAATGTGACAAAATAATAGATCAGCTTTGAGAGATTTGTTTACATAGCTGTTACAATCCCATTAACTCTGGGAGTTTGGGTCAATGTGGGCAGTGCTGAAAATCCAAGGGGAGACTTCTTCACAACAATGATGGATATGTGATTTTTGCAACAACGTAATGAAGTTTGCTGACTTGTCAAATATTAAATTTGGACAGACCAAAAGCAGGCATTCTTGTTTTAGTAATTACAGTTTTCTATGGAATTGACAGAAAATGTATTTTATCACAATATAGTTTATAAATTATATACAATATGGTATAGGAAATGAATAATCTCCCCCCGTTTCTAGTAAAAAGCACAAAAATTAAGACATTTTGATTGGCCAGTGTATTTTTTCCTCTTTCCTATCATGCTGAAAATGGTTAACACTGTATCTGTTTCATACAAAGTTGACTAAGGACACTGTAACAGTCAAGTTAGAGGCCATGTTTGTTTATTTGAGATGCTGAAGGTTGCATCAGTCTACCTAACAGTTCACAAACAGTTCAAGCACACCCAAGACAGATCATGTAACGTTGCCCATACATTTTAGAACCGCCGTTCTGCTTGCAGTAACCTTATTTAGCATGAAGTTACATATTGACAACTCGTGAGTGATATCTTATAAGTTGGCTCCAATGGATATTATTGAATCCTGTTCAGACCAGACCTGTACTCAAATCGGTCACCATGTAATACTGAAGAGTGACAGAGTGAATCCTAAGTACTAATTCGGGGGGGGGGGGTCCCATTGTTTAGGGAACTCCCGGGCCTCCCGCCCCGCAGCAGGTGCATTACCAAGCATTTCCTTCCAGTTCAGCTCTGAATACGACTATTCCTTGAAACGAAGCTAACCTGGCAGTCCGGAGCTACAGTTAACTCGCTAGCTACTGTGACGTCGCGCGAAAACTGGTACGTGGCTAGCAACGAGCTAAATGTTGACAACGACGGCCGTTAACCTCGCACCGTGTATTAAAAAAGGAGTTTTATCATGGTTATGGCAACGACTGCGCTATGTCTGAAGTAGGGACATTTAAATGGCTGACTCAGATCCAGTACGTAGCCGTAGCCCCAAACCTTACCTCCCCTGCGAAGCGGAGAAAACCACAGTTGGATTTCATCCGGTCCACTCAATTCAGGATAAATTAAGGGGGTGAAATCGGGGACCCGTTTTTTAGTTCAGTCGTCCATCTTGGCGTTCATGTTGAAAAGGGGCTATTGTAAAAAATATATAAAAATAAAAGAACGGAATATAGACAGATACGTCTACTTCCGAGAAGGGGACTGGGGAAGAGAGAAGGAAAACAGTCTCCGCCCACATCGAGGCAGACCAACCAATAAAACAAGAGATCCAGAGACGCATCACTCCGGCTGAGGCCAACAACGGGCCAGGAACACTTCAAGCGATACGTGCCTCTGTAGGGTTAACAGCTATGGTCAACTGTTGTCTCAGAGGCAAGGCGAGACATATCGTGCTTATTTATTGAGTGTGAAACGTTGTTCGCCTAATCAGAGTGTTTTAATCAACGTTTCACCCTTAGCTGACTCTCATGAATCACTCATTATATGACAGGATTTTTTAAAAAAAGAAAAAAAAATAGTTAGTGTTTAAAAGGTTTTTTAAATAATATAAAAGCTAGATCATAATCATCATCAATCAAAAGCAGTGATGACTTTGACCAGCAGCGCTGAATTTAGTTAAAGTGATGGTGTTTAAAAGACACTGGCTGTCGTCAGAATAGGTAGAAGTTTTCCTTAAGGTCAGTTAAATAAATAAAAAGTCAAGCACATTAGCACTAAAAATAACGTAAAACAAACAGAAATCTATAAATAAAACAGTAATCTGAATAAGTGGGATTAAAGCACTAAATAATTTAAAGTAAACATGAAGATTTTGAGGACACGCCAGTAAACTGGGTGAGACCTGAGGGCGTTAAGAAAGTACACATATTTGACGGCATATAAGACTGTGTTGAGAGGTGTGTCTGGGTGAGACCAGCTGAGTCTGGCAATGTGATTAAACAAAATGTCTGTGTTGGTGGAGTCTTTGTTCAGTGACTCACTGTGCTTTTGATACATTGCTGCATAATGACTTTATTTTATCTACTGTTTGTTTCTGATGCACCATGGGTGGGAACACACTGCAAAGAAAACCTGCATCTCAGCAAATAATTTCATGTACTTTTAGTCTCACAATTTTATTTTAAAAAGAGAGTAACTGCCAGCTTAATTAAATTGCTTCATTTTGAATACGTATTTTATAATTAATATTATCTACAACTTGTATTTATCCCTAAAACAAAATGAACTGCAGTCTAAGTGAACCTAAATTCTCTACACATACATTCTCCATCATAAATCCTCTTTTTTTCCTGGACAAGTAGGTTCATTGCTTTTGTTGCTTGTCCATCAACTAACACTACCTGATAATGAAACTCTTCTCACAGACGTGATATCAAAAGTACTTTCTGTTCTTACACTTCGGTCAGCACTTCTCCTGACATATTACACTTTAACTGTTGATAAGTAATTTCAGACCCTGAACATCAACTGACAGTTCCTGCTCCACGAAACATGAATACAGCAAATTACTTTTCAATAAAGTAGAGGGTTAAATTTTGACTTGGTGGTGATATAAAGGTGGCCCACTGAGGCATCCTTGTAGCTGAGGTTTTCTGTATTTATTATTTACGTCTGGCTACAATTTTATGTCAGGTGAAGGCTTTCTATACAGTATATACTGTAGCAGCACACTGAAAAGGGGAGTTTGTTAAGCCGTTTGTGAAGTCCCTGGCATAGGGACAACTTTCATGTAAAATGAAACAAAAAGGGCTCATCTACATGCACTCTACATAATGAGGTTGTTACGAGCCGGCCTCACCTCCATTCCTTCCTCTCCACCTCTGTCTGGTATACTTACCTGGCAGAGATTGCTTCTGACAGCTGAAAAAATAACAAACTGGTACATGTCATATAAAAATGTTCTCATTTCAAACACATCTTGATAAATCAGTGTTGTAAATGACAACATTTGACACAATACTGAAGCTCACTACAAGCATATCACCCGGCATTATTTTACCCTGCCTGCCTTTTATCTCATTCTATCTCATAAACCCACTGGCATACAAAAAGTTTTTGTCCGTGTCTGACTTTGGCAATTTGATGTAGTCAAACACAGCCAGTTAAGTTATGAATAGTTTGCAAAATGTTTTGAGGGTTTATGAGGGAGTTTTTGACTATGAAATAGGCCAGGGGTTTGGTGATTTGTGTGCCTAATGTTATGTGTAAGGATGTAGCGGTTCCTTAATAAAGCGAAACTCCAAAGCAAAGATATATTTCATGTCCTATTTTCAAACTAAATCACTAACTGCTTGAAGAACCATGACAATATCAAATGTTTCTGTCTGAGAACATCGGTCCCTTATATTAGTGGGTAATGTCTCGCAAGACAGCTAAATATTGTCTGCTCACTTTTACATGTTGTCTTTATTTGAATGTACCTGTTTCCCAGTTGAACCTACAACTGCAGCCAAAAAATCATACTGAGTACCATTTTCTACATACACAGACGGCTTTTTCTGGACATTTGATATACAGTTGAAGACAATAAAGGAAAGACACTACGTAATGTTAAGACTGCGTCAGGACTCTCTATTGCCTTGGGCCAATCAAAACATTCAAATTTGGGCGGACTATTTGAACGTACCATACTGCGGTTTGCTGATTGGCTAATGAAAACATCAATCTGAGGGCGATCGTCTCATGTAACAGACGGGCTGTATTTCGAGTCCAGAGGCATTTATCGATGGATTGAAGATTGATTATTTATCCAAAGTACAAAATTGTCTTCGATAATGTTCTGAATGAATCCAGAATGATACCAAACAACGAGGCGTAGGCTTTAACTTGTATTGTTAAGCCTGAAACGGGGGGATTTCTATCCCTTTCTATATCTCGAACCCAAGCCGTTGATTGGTTCCTGTCAAGTGACGTTGCCATGTGGGCGTGAGCGTTATGAACATCAACAAAAGAGAAAAAGAGGAGAAAGGAGAAAGACGAGAGAAGACGAGAAGGATAATACGCTACAGCTGAGGAGAAACAAATATGTGGATCTAACCTGCAGTAAAAGGTAGAGTAAACATTTTGAATTAATACACATATTGAAAAAAGAAACTGTTGAATAGGCTACGCGGATTAGCTCGGATACGCTGCCTTGACGTTACACTTAACTCGAAATAGAGAAGGAAATAAGCTCATGAAGGGTCGACAATTAGGACGTTTATTTAGCTTTAATTCAAATAACAAAAGCCAATGACTTTTCAAAAATGTATTTTTTAAACTGTGTTTCTAGTTATCCCAGTAAAATTACGACAGAACTCTTCCAAGAGCGTTTACAATGTAATGTAAATGAAAGATGTTATTCAAGTAAGTTTCAATTTCAGTGCCGTCACTTCGAAGCGATTGTTTCTTTTTTATTTTCGTGGTTTCGTATTAAAAGTTACCATTAGTTTTACGTAGGATTTTCTTTTAACAGCCAGTGTTGTTTTCTGTCTGTTGTTGTTCGTATCCCCTGGATCCGTCTCAGCAGAGCTTTCTTTTTACCCACGGATATATATTCACACGAACAAACCTCCATAAGCAACCTGTTATAGCTTTCATGCTTTCACTGTGCGCTTTAATCCATAAACTGTTTTTTTTGTGTTGATAACCGTGTTGTACAGTATAAATTAAAAGACCTTTAACGTTTGAGAAATGAAAAAATCAGCCCCTCCCCCGCTCTTGTCTGAGGATTTAAAAAACGTTAGCTAGCTTCAGTTAGCGCTAGCTTTCTCAGCCACTGCTAACTAAAACGATAAAACCCTGGATTTTCAGTCGTGTGGAATACGTTTTTGTGTATTTTAGGTTGCTTATTAACAGATATAACCTTGGAAAAGCAGTTGTTTTTCGGTCAAGAGGGCAGGAAGGCGTCTGCTAGAGGAAATCTGACACCGGAGCCCAGCTGAGGGAAGTGGGCTGGGCTCCGAGCTGTGACCCCTGTAGGACTGACAGCAAATGTAGGCCAGGGGTATGCAGAACAGTAATAACACAGCAAAAACATCACTGTAAGAGAAACGCTGTTTTTTTTAAATCACACCTGGATAGAATTGAAATCACAGAAGTGGTCCAGTTAAGATTTTTCAACAGTTTTTCACACAGCTGTAAAAATAAAAGGCTTATGCCCGTTGTATTGAAGCTGAAGCTTGGTGTCTTCCTATTTGCAGTGAGAATAAAGTGGTAAAAAAGGAGATCACCTGCTCCAGTGCGAGAGACATGGATGCCTTCAAACTGATGAAAGAGCTGAAGGTGAATCATGAGCAGGAGGTGTATTTTCTCCCCAAAGCGACGGGGATGAGCCTCATTGAATCCACAATGCAGGTGAGTACATTTAAGAAAATTTGATCATTAATCCTCATTCTAGAAAATGGGAAAATCATCTCAACATTACCCACTTTAAAGTGTGCAGATAAGCTGTTTTGCCTTTGATTGCCCTGTATATTAATAAAGCCTTCAAAGTTGTGAAAATATGAATAAAATCCATGTCATGTTCCTAGTCTAACCAGCTTTTCTAGCATAAAGAGCCGGACTGTTATGTAATTTTCTGCCAAAGTGTAATCACTCATGGGTGTTATAACTCATATACCAAGTTAATCAACAGCTCCTCATTGTTTTTCAGGATGACAGTCGGATTTCAGCCAAGTGCAGAGATGCCAAAGTGGAGGACCTGTGGAGTCTGACCAGCTTCTTTGGTTACAGCACACAGACTTTTGTCCTGGCTGTTAACCTCCTGGACAGATTCCTGGCCATGATGAGGGTATGAGATGCATCCAACTGATGAGGCATACAACACCTGATCTCTCCTTTTTATCAGAACCGAGTGACACCCTGTAGCTGTTTATTTGGTTTGCAAAAGCTTCAAGTAGAAGATGTAGAGGCAGACAAGTTTAAGCTGTCTGCTTAATTCGGTAAAAATTAGGTGAAATTCTGTTGTGTGCATTAAATTCTTTTCAAAAACAAAGCAGAGGATTTCTAACAGAGATATTTCTTGTATATATTTCTACTCAGTTTCTTGAGGAATCAGGGATTAAAACAGTTTAGTTGTTTTTTTTGGCTCTCAGCAAAACAGCAGCCTGAAGAGGGTTTTAGCCGGTGGTTGCTGTAGCTGGGTCCAACTCAATAAATTCTTGTTGAACTGGACCGGCCATTTTCTAAATTTGTGTCTTTCCCACGTCGTCCAAATCAGATCCAGCCAAAGCACCTGTCCTGCGTCAGCCTCAGCTGCCTTCACATGGCGGCCAAAGTGACGGAGGAGGAGTGCAACGTGACGCCCACCGACGAGCTCATCCGCATCGGACAGTGCAGGTTCACTGTGTCCGACCTTGGGCGCATGGAGAAGATTGTTGCTGAGAAGCTCAACTTCAAGTCCAAAGCCATCACTGCCTTAACCTTCCTGCACTTGTACCATCAGATCACACGTTCACACTCCACAGACAGGTGAGACCACGTCTTTTCAGTCCCACTGGTTGCTCTCCGAATCATTAGTTTTTAACTGTCTACTTCAGTACATGACCATGAAAATCTAATTGTAGACCCTTAAAAAATGTTGCAGATTAAGAATATAAAGTCGACGCTGAGTCAACTTTTTTTCTGTTGCATCAACAACAAACTTGCTTGTGATTACAAGTTTGTAGCCCTTGTTGAGGGATTTATTATTTGTCTGACATCACATAATGTCAACGTGAAATACAAGAGTTCAGACTGATTTCCCCATGATTTGATTGGCGGAGCATTTTACACCACTGTTAGTTGGACACAGCAGCTCTATTTAAAGTAGGGCATCAGTTAACTATCAGTCAACTTCAGTGTCTGACCGAAGAACACTGATAAGATTTATTGTCAGCTGTCACTGGCACCATAACACCGCTCTTACATAATCCTGGCACAGTGTTTGTTTCTCATGTGCCTGACTTTGCTTCGAAAGCGAACACACAGTTTAAATTCCCTTTTATTTTTTGGAAGTTATGCACTTTATCGATCTATAAAGATCTTTCTAATTCTTGTGATAAGTCAGTAGTTACATTGGACTTCTTTATTATAAGAGTGTTGATTCTGAGTTGACAGAAGTCGATTCTCCTCTTTCTGTCTGTGCAACATGGCTGACCTGAAAACACTCTGGAACCTGACTCTGACGATGTGTTTCTGTGTGAACAGGAAGGACACTCTGAGCCTGGAGAAGCTCGAAGCTCAGCTCAAAGCCTGTCTGTGTAGGATCTCCTTCTCTAAAGCAAAGGTAGGAACTCACCGCAGGTCAAAGATCACACTGGATTACATCAGCTCAGCAGTCTAATGACACCTTGAGAAATAGGGTTTGTCATGTTGCTTGTTTGTTTAATTACTACACAGATACATGGTAACGTGTCAAACATGTTTCTGTTTATCACATTTTATCCTTTTGTTTTTGACATCCAGCCGTCCGTCCTGGCCTTGTCTCTCCTGAGGCAGGAGATCAAAGCTGTTCAGTCTGAGGACATGCTGGAGATAGCCTATCACATCCAGAGACATTTGAAGGTAACAATATTAGCAAACAAAAACTCTATCAGTACTGAAAGTAAACATCTGAAGAAACCCAGTTATAAGAAAAAGCTACAAAAAAAGATTGTCTACTTTTCGACAGCAGAGACAACAAGAGCAGCAAGGTTTAAATTTACAGCATTTGAGCGGTTCTGTAAAAGTACATTTAACTGTGACATCTGCTCATAACTTTTCAGATCAAATGGAGACAGACACTCACAAATATGAGTGAGATCGAAAGCTTTATTTTCCAGCTGTACAGACTTGTTACTTAAGGGTGAGAGTCCAGTTTCTGGCTCAGAAGAGAAGTGAACGCAGGGCAGAATTATGTGATACCAGATTCTGAATAGCAGCAGGAGTGTTTGGGTGTGTGTGTGTGTGTGTGTGGAGGGTGTCTATTTATTTTTAGCAGGGCTCTGCTCCAAAATAATTTTTCTGTTGACAGTTGTCGTTATGCAACCTGTGTGAGGAGTTTTTTTCTTTTTTAATTTTGTGTTGTGACGCCTTGACACTGACAGCTTGACACACATTAAAGAAAAAGGGACGTTTGAATGCACGCAGCCACTGTGGGATTTAAACACCTTCCAAAGGTTTGTTTAAACTGGTGATATCTCGTGGCTTTTTCTACCCTTCTTAACTGAATCAGATGAATAGAAATTTGAGTTTGTTTTTTTTTGTCACATCTCTCCCTGCCATTTTTAATAAAGCTACATCTTATTTAAGAAATTTCAAATAATATTCAGGTGTTGCAATGTTACTTTTTCTTTTAAATCTGAAAAAAGGAGATTTTTTTTTCCACTCCAACTTCACTATTAGGTTAGTATTGTTTGAGATCTGTTAAAGTAAAAACTTTGCCCGCCTGCATGTTGGTCATGTTAGTCGTTTCAACCCCCCCTCTTGTGTACACTTTAAGGTTCAGGTGTTAGATTACCAGCTGGTCGGGTTTCCGTACAAACTTATGTAAGCTCTTCTAACCTAGTTTCTCTTAACCTCTAAACCTGGGAAAAGAAACCAGATTTTTGTTCAGAAGAACGTTTTTTCCATCATTATATTGTTTCTCTCAGATTATTTTAAACACACTGATAATATTCAGTCGATGAGAAGGGCAAAAGATCAAACTACCAAACTGAACTGCCGTGTGTTTGATTTCAGATTGCCGACAGCGAGCTGCAGCTGTGGAGCGAGCGAGTGGCACTGTGTCTGTCGGACTATGCCTCCCCCGAATGCAGCAAACCCAACCACAAGAAGCTGCAGTGGATTGTGTCACGGCGGACTGCCCAGAACCTGCTCAGTCACCGCAGTGTCCCTGAACTGCCCACCATCCCAGAGGGCTGCTGGGATGAGAGCGAGAGGTCAGACCCTAACCCACACGCACCTGTCAGATACACACCTGGATAGGATACCAGTGTAGTACAAGAGCCCTAAGTAAAAAAAATCTACAGTACATAAAATCAATATAAGCTATCACATCCTTTACAAAAGATAAAGTGTGAATATTCCCAGAATAAACAAACTGATCCAGAGATATTAAGTCATTTAACTAAAATGCTAAACATCATATAAACTAAAAGCACTCAGCCCAGATAATAAAAGAAATAAAAGAAATAAATTAACAACCATACATAAAATTCGGAGGTGTCTGATGAGGGAAAAAAGGAAAATAAAAGTTGGCATGACAAAGTATACGATCAACCTTTCAGCACAAAGGTTGAGAAGCGAATGGTTTTCGATGCTTTGTGCTACAAACACACCTCAGTCAGAACTCAGCACTTCAGACCAAACTTTAACAACCAAACAGACTGTGTTGGACTCAGTTTTCATCCTGAGGCAGACGTCATGTGCCAGCTCACAGCACGTATAATCTGCTGGAAAATACCTGACACATCAGACAAGAACAGAGGCATTTCATTTTTGACAGCAACTGGACACACCTTGTTTATTGCCCACACCTACCCGCACACACACACACACACACACACACACAGACACCGCAAGTGTTTCAGTGTAGAGCAACACCACACAGATAAAAAACTTTCAAGTTTGTCTGTAAGTTTGATTTGTATCAGCTGGAAGTAAAAGTTTCCATCAGTTCGAGTGTGTCATGATCGTCAGAGAGTGTTTCTGACTTGAAGTGGATTTTTTTTACAGTGTGCTGTATGTGTAATAACATTGTTTGGCAACCAGCTGTGCAGCAATACATGAGTTTCTGATGTTGTAACAACACGTCACGCAGACAGACCAGCCCCTCTTGTGTGTCTGACTGAGCTTGTCAGGGCCTCTGATGTGTGCGAGTCATTAGTCACGTCCCACTGACAGACATTTCCATGATGTCACATGAGACCACAGAGCTTCACACTTTATGCAGTGTGGAACTTCAGCAGAACTTTGTCTTAATGCGGCTGTCAGAGAAATGAGGAAGTAAACACAGGGACATTTCCCAGCTGTCTCTTTAAAACAGTAATGTAACTAGCAGAGCAGGTCAGTCTGTTAGATACCTACTGATCACCACACCTTTCTTCACATTTTCTTAATTAGGGAACATATCAGCATTATTTGATGTTAACGTACTGACAGTCACCTGAGTCACATGTGAACTGGCATGAGTCTGAGTTCGAGATCAGCTGACAGGTGGAAGTTTAAAACAGAAGTTCTCTTTACTGGTCTTTTTTTCTTGCTGTCGTGTAAAGTCTTTGTCCACAGTCTCGTTTTTGTAAAAATATGAGTAAGATCAGGAGTAAGAGGTCATCAGAGGGCACAGTGATTTCAAATTTCTTAAGACACTTTTGGCTTAAAGAATGACTGACATAATTTATTTTAAGCATTTGACTTACTGTTAAAACGTTTCAGTATTGATGAGAGTCTCAAAATGATCACTTCACAGTCATGTATGGTGAGACAGTACTGTTTCTTCTCTGATCTCCTCAGACTTCATTTCTACTAAACTGTTAAGAATCAGTCACTGAGACAAAAAGATGGAGTCAAGAATCTGGATGCTTTTTTAATCACAGAGCAGAGTAATAAATCAACGTAAAGGGAAACGTCAGAAGAGCTTTGAAGAGTCTAGACTGAGATTCAATCAGCTGTGTGTAAAAACCTCTTTATGCTGTTATAACAGTGTGTCTTTGTGTGTGTGTGTCTCTGCAGTGAGGATTCCTGTGAGGATGTGATGAGTTCAGGTGAAGAGTCTCTCAGCAGTTCTCTGGGCAGCGATGCTGAGGGGCCCTTCTTCCCTCTGCACCTCCGCCGCCAAAAACACCGCCAACACCTCCATGCCTGATGCCTCAGCCGCCACGTGCCTCGTCGTCTCCACCCTCCCCCTCTTAACCTTTATACCTGATGTCTTTAATTTATTATTCAATAAGCTCCGGTGCTGGTGGAGATTTACACAACAGGCAGCTGTGCAGTCCGGACTTTGACTGGTAGACTAGGTAGATTTTAGTTTGTATAAGTGTTGGTGCATGTTGTCACATTCCAGGATGCAAGATTTGAATGAAATTTTGAAGGATATACATGTGATCTTTATGGTGCTGAGCTAGCAGACACTGCAGTCAGATCAGATGTCAGTTCAGACCAGAAACGGTTCAGGTTATCCACAAGAAAAAAAAAAAAATGCTCAGACGTGGTGTTTATTTAATAGTATGTTTTTTGGCTGTTATTAATCTAGGACTGTTTTTATCAAGGTTAAGGAGGAGTCTTGTGGTTTACTGGAGCTGAGAGTGGCTGCAGCCTCGTTATCTGGGTCATCAAGACTTAACATTATCTTCAGATGACAAATGATGCGACTTATGGTGCTCATGTTGAGTTAAAGATGGTTGTTCAAGGAAAAGCACACAGATAACAAGATGTCCAGCTGTTACATTGGGATTAGGATTTTGCTATTTTTTTTCTTGTTACACCTGAACCTAAACCTAAGTAAGGGACTGGATAAAATGTTGTTGAAGCCCAGTCCCTGTCATGCTCTAACCTTCTTTCTCTGACTGGCCTGAGACAAATGAATGCAGTGGGATCTAAAGGTTGTCATGAGTTCCCTCGTGACCCGACCCGGGCCAGTTCCAAACTACATTCAGTCTAATTAGGACACTCGCTCTACTTGGGCCTATTCGGATTGACTGCATTTTGGATCCTGTCTGATTGTCCTTGAGTGTATTTCAGTTTGGGTCTCTTAGCTTTCTACATTTCCCAGCCACCAATTTTAGTCATGACGATGGACCTCGTCACTTATCAGTTTATGTCATCCAGACTGCATGGTTGAAAACTATGGCTGTCATTTGTCATCTAAGATAATAGCATTATGAAAAGCAATAACGGGCACGGCTGCTCTCATCTTCTGTAGTTTCTTTTAATTTGCACAATTATCTTTTTAATTTCAAGTGTTAAATGGGCAGACTGGAGGTTTGCATCTGTCTGAAGGGAAACCGATAAATCAGAAACTGTCCGCTGAGTGTTTGGAGCTCGTGTTCATGAGTCTCCTGATGTCAGCGCCATGCTCAGAGTCAGCAGGGAGAGATCTAAACCTGCTCCCAAACAGTCTGATAACCTTTAGATTTAAACCCTGGTGACACCAGTGGGGTGTTTAGATAAAAACATTTAACAAGTGTGTGTTTGTGGATGTGTGTATGTATGATTTTGGTTTAAAAAATTCAAAGTTGCCAATTTTAGGATGTAGCTTAAAAAAAAAAAAGTCTGTGGTGTTTTGAAACTGTTGAGAGAGAATGTTGTAAGAACAAGAATAATGCTATGTGTCAAAAAAATGTCAAAAATGTTCATACAAAAATATGTAAAACTGTAAATGATGTACAAAAAAAACTGTTAATAGGTCTTTGTAGATATTAAGTTATTTATTCTCTTTTTGTCACCTGTACTGAAAAAGAAAAAAATCTTATAAAATATTATTTTTTATTCCTTGTCTCTGTTTCTTTTATTTTGTCTGAAAACAACTCGCGGCCAACCTTGGATTTATTTTTAAATGAAACTGAAACCAGACTGAATAAACCAGATGCTGCACAATAACAAACAAAAGTGATTTATGGATTTAAAGACTGAGCAGGTCTGACAGACTGTTTTCACAATTTACTGCATTTATCACAACTTCATTCTACATCATTTTTTCCCTTAAAGACTGTCTTTAATCCAAAGAAATGACAATTTTTTAGTATAAAGTTATAAGTTAATTTTCACATTTTGTTTTCTACTGATGTTCTTTTTTTTTATGTGGCCCTTCAGGTATAGTGATGGGAAGGTTTTACTCCGATCCTGTTGTTTGTCAATGAGAACCTACACCATCTTTGAGTTGTGGTTTTATTGAGAAAATCCGTTCAGTTCTATTTAGAAACGTAGATCTAAAAAACCTTCATATAAAAATTAATTTTCACATCAGGAAAGGTGCATTTTCATTTATCAGTAAAAAAAGAAAAACAAAACCAACAGCCAGACTTTCTGTGAAAATATTTCACTTTCACCTGAAGTAACACACACACACACACACACACAGAGGGTACTTAGGGTAACGGTTATGTAAGGGGTAATACCCGACAAGGTTTTCCATGATAAAACAACCAAAGGGCATTTTCCTACTCATTTCATGGTCACTTGCCAAGGAAGTAAAATTAGGACAATTTATAATTCATGTGTTTGACAATCAAAATCCAAATTGTTTTTTTACCAGCCACAAGTCAGTTTCCCTGGAATCTCCTGAGGGTTTGTCTCTTACCTGGAACAATCTGTGCCACCTCATAAGAGTCTAACATGCCAGTACAATGCGACTGAAAACAGAACATGTATCTGACATGTCACTATTGGGCAAATCGTCTGTTGAGTATATGTCAAAAGTGAACAGCAAATAGTTATGCTGATTCATTATTTATTCACTATTAATTCAGCATCCCAACTATTTGGGGGACAAGGTTGTAAACTGATGCTGATTTTGGCAACTGTGGAAAAATCAGGATGTTCTACAACCCTCTTAATGTCTTATTTTAATACTCTACTCTTAAGTGAAAACTTTGTTCTGCTTTGCTTTAGCGTTTGAGATTTGATTTTGGACAGTGGACTGATATAAAATTGACCAATTGTCTGTGACGTCTTCAGTATTTCAGCCAATCACAGAAGCAGCATGTTGGCAGAGATGCTGTTTAAGAGAAAGAGACTGATCTTTTCCTGCTGCCAGAAAGAGTATGATCCAGTCCTTTTTACTTAAATTAATTAGAGCAGTTTTGACTTTTAAGTCATGTGAACTCTAATCCTTCTCAGTTCTTGTTAATTTTTGTCACCAACAATACAGTTATTTAAACAATGGCAAAAAAAGGCTCCTGGAGCCCAGCCTGTCCTTCACTGGAGTCTCTGCGAAACGGTGTCACAAACCAGTAAAACTCGACTCGTCAACACAGTGAATCATCAGCTCAGTCATCCACACTAAGAACACTTATGAAATGAGGTGTTAAAAAATTAATCTTACAGCCTGAATGACTGCCCTGATCAGCTGATGTTGTTTTTCCTTATATTATTTTCCCTTACACACACACACACACACACACACACCATGACCACAGGAAATATAAGACACACACACAAGACGCACGTAAGATACATACACATAACAAAGATAGTAAGTTCAGCTAAGTCCTACCAAACCAGTCTGCACTCCATGTTCTTCAGCTTCCAGGCGTCTTCTAGGATCATTAACACTGGGACGGATCCTATTCCACCACGCAGGCAGTTCATCCTGCTCAGTTAGATCCAGTTTGCATGTTCAGTTTATTTTAGGTACAATCCCAGTGAATAATGCCATTATCGATCCATTTTTCAAATCCTGAGAAAGCTGAAGATGCCAAAAATCAGAAGAAAAACATCTCTTTAATTTGAGGGAGTTCTTGTTTTCACTTTCCTGAGTTATTAAAAAAACACAGTTGGTATTCCACATAATGGGCCCTCTCTCTCTCTCTGTGTGTGTGTGTGATGGACTATAAAAAATAAATTGATCAAAATCCCATTCGAGACTTCTTCTTGGGTTGTGATGACTGTGACCGCCCCAGTCGACCCTGTGAACTCTGGGACAGGGACTGGGAGAAACCTGAACAGGGGAAGGAGTCCTGGGACAGATCCACTTTGACGCTCCTCTGAGGGAAAGACCGGGAGGAGGAGGGGGCCATATGTGAGTGCATCATGCCCCCCGCCTCCAGAAAGGAACTGTGATGCTGCGAAGGCTCATCCTATAAACAGAAAGTTAAGTTATTACAGTATAAAGGCATATGAAGCGTATTTGTCAGATCTTTTTTTATGTTTTAGGTCAAATAAGAATCAAACACCACATTAGTGTTTATTCCTCACAGGAACACTTCTGTGGTGTTTAATCTCAAACATATAAAAAAAAAAAGGATTTGTACCTTAAGCCTTGTCTACCTTTATTCGATAGCTTGTTCTTCTTTTACGTCTATGGCTGTCCATATTAGGCAATGAAAACAATATCTGTACATATACTTGGTCAAAGAAAGCTGATTGTAAATTTATCCCAGGAGTGAATAACACCAATACTGCTAATGCTATTCTATGTTCATACAGAAGCTCCAATATTTGTTGCAAGGATTAATTGACACAGATCCAGAATTTTTTTTTAACTTTTTTTAAACCCATAGAGCTTCATTCAATTCATCCACACTTGATGCAATTTTTGTGGCCACAAGTCTGTCACCATTTTGTTAAGTCTTAAACAATCAAAACATTTATGAAGTTCAACATTAAGCATGCTATCATTTAATATGTTATGTAGCATTTAAGCAAATTAATGGGACAATTAACATGCTAAGATGCTAATGTTTCACTTTTTTTTTTTTTTACATTAGTAGCTCAAGGTGCCAATTCAATCAATTCATTTTTTTTTTAAATGATCTCATTTTTAGATGTAACCTTGACAAGAGTTAACTGCCACCACCACTGCAAACACTTCTGCAGCTTCTGTGTTGACTGGACGGATGTGCTGCTGTTCCAGACCCACATGACAAGTTAGTAAACACACCTGTGGTGCAAAAAGAGAGCCGAGGTAGTCCTCTTCTGTGCGCTTGTTCCTCCTCTGACTGGACGGTGTGAAGTCAGGTTTTGGTGTCTGGGACAGGGTGAGGGTGTGGGAGCTACTGGGTGTCAGCTGGTCACCCCCTTTGTCTTTGACTCTTCGAGGTGTGACAGCCGGCGTAGGAACTTGAGAGTCCGTTTGCATGGTAGAGGGTGTTGCAGCTTTTGGCGTCCCATTTTCCAGCTGGGACACGGTACCCTCAGTGTCTGACCATGCGCTCTGGCTGGCTGCAGAGGACCAGCCCGTCGAATCAGAGAAGCCGTCCAGTTCTGACTGATAGCTAACAGATGAGGTGAAGCTCCCGGACAGCTCCAGGCGCCAGCCAGAGGCTCTCTTAGCATCCTTCTCCCTTCTCCTCTTCCTCCTAAGAGCCTCCACCTTCTCCTCCCTGTTCAACCCCAGCTCATCCGTCCACCACGCTCGCCAAGCCTCCTCCCCCTGCCAGGAGAGGGTCAGGCGTTGGCTCAGCTGATCTGTCCAGTCCTCCGTGTTCACCAGGTTTGGCACCGGTTCGATATCCAGAGCCCCGAGAGAGCCAGAAACAGTGCTGTGAACCAGCAGTGAGCGTTCGGACATGCATGCCCTCAGATCACTTCGCAGGCTCTGAACCCTCTCCTCTTCTGTCAGATCCCTCACCACATCTTCAGACAGGGGGAGGAGGCCTTCAGTTTTGACCGATAAGTGCTGCAGGCAGTGTGGGCGGGGCTTCTTTTCCCGGCTCCTATGCATCAGTTTTCGGAGCCAACGTTTCCATGTGACAAGAGCGTTGTCGCTGAGCTTTACAAGGCGACTCGAGCAGCTGGAATTGCTGACAGTTTCCCCCACGCCGCCAGCTCTCTCAGTGTTATCTGCATTATTTTTACCAGCTTTGCCATCTTTCACCACTGTGTCCGGTCCACTCACTCGATCCAGATCAGGATCATTGACGATGACGTTCAGCAACAACTGCTTCAGGTTTCGCCCTTTCCTCTCTGACTCGGAATCCTCAGAGAGAGAGTCTGAGAGCATGTTTGGTGCTTGCTGTTCCCTCTCTGGTGTTTCAGGCACAAGCCTGAGTGCAGCTGGAAACTGCGTTGGCTCGATTACGTCCTCATCGCCAGATGTGTCCGATATATGCAGCTGAGAGTCTGCTTGAAGCTGTTTTGCAGTTTTGCTTCCTGATGTTGTGATTTTGTTCAGAGTTGGCTGGGACCATTTTTTGGCTGCTTGTTGAGGCTGCGGTTCCTCCTCTGCAGCTGGAGGCTGAGATACGTCCGGCTGCACAGGCTCAAGGATCTGGTAGAAGATGTCTCCAGTCTCTGTCAGCTGCAGGACACAGATACACTCCTCACCACCTTTACCCTGGATACAAGTCAGACCTGAGAGCAAAACAAAAACATTATCCAAATCATATTGATATGAAAAAAATAATAATAATGAAAAAAATAAATGAATAAATCTTACAAATCTGGTGACCCCATTCTAAGGACAAGATCTCTAAAGAGCAGCATGTGGTTTGCAGCTCCATCGGTTGTTTTAAATCAATTATTTGGAGCTGACAGTGCAAAGCTTTACTGTGCTTTGGCTAGATCTCCACACTGTTCCTCAGTGAAGGTTACACCTTTGTCGTGTGGATAACTGTCTCTGTCACTCTACAATGTGAACTGTAACCTCAGGTATTTGTACCTGCTGCAGGTGAGGACAGTCTGTTGGTTGCGGTGTCCAGGCGGTGGGGGATCTGGACAGGAAGGTGTTTCAGACTGTCTCTGGGTCTGAGCAGAGACTGAGGAGGACCAAGGCTGAGACAGGCCTCTGCTCTGCCTCCTGAACACACACATGCACACACCACGAGTTTTATACGGAAGGTTAGGAAGGAATCTGAACACTCTTGAGACTACAAAATGATCAACAGACTGAGATCTTTAACACTGACAGGTAAAAGATGATTAAAATATGAAGTGCAAGATTCCATTTGTTTGCTGTCAGTGTTACCTGACCTGAGTACTGCAGCAGTGTGATCTCCTGAGAACTCTGGGAGCCCAGCAGGACCTTCGTGATCCCTTCTTTGCCCGCTGAGGAGCCTGAGGAGGCGGAGCCAGGGAGGACACGACAAAACATGGGTGGGAACTTCATCATGTGATCCCACTTAAGCATGGGCACGCTGGGGAAACGCTCATCCATGATGTAGGCCGAGTGCTGAGAGATGAAGAGCAAACTGGGACGTTTTAGAATGGTAAGCTCCAGTATTTGGAGAAATAAAAAAAGTCAGATGTTGAATGAGTTGGCTGTTTCATACATGGTGATTTAAATGTTTTATCTCTTGCTACTCTTTATTTTTAAGCTGCAGGTTTTGAACATGACTTACGCCTGCTCTCAAAATGGTATCTGCCTTCTCAGCCAAAATTTCAACAAAATTTCTGTCTAAGTCATTTTAAAAATGACATTACTTTCAAAATTTAAAAGCTCATTATTAAGAGATTTAGTAAGTGAGTCAAATTACACAAATCAACTTGCCCTTTTTTTACTTATT
>JAPZDY010000011.1:2268092-2279313 GCA_029783645.1 Ctenochaetus hawaiiensis
ACTGTTCTCAGTATTTCTCACTTTCTTCTGCTTTCTCGATCTATGTTTCTTCATCTTCGCACTGCTGTTCACTGCATGGCTTCAGCTTGCTGCCCGTTCTCTAGAAAAAACTTGTTCCACAAACATTATCTCTGCAGTGTTTCTTTTAGTGTACATCCATTTGATCTCCCTTTCTTGTCCGTATCTCTGTCACTTTTTCTCCTTTTCCTGCTTTCTTCCTGTCTTAACCACCATCTGATAAAATGTTTCTGTACCTGTTTGTCCGTTGTGTTTGTGCTACATGTTTTTTCTGTGGTATCTGACCTATTTTACTGACAGTTTTTAAAACTGTACCTGTTGCATTTAGCTGCTTTGGTGGTTGTTTTAACAAAAAATCTATGTTCTCTTTTTGACTGTGATGAAATGTAAAAACAAACTGACTACACTTTATTAGTTACTGTGTATTGTATGTGAGTAAAAGTGGCTCTTTTCTTTTGTGAGGACAGCTGTGCTTTTTTTCTTTATTTCTTTGTGAAATACCCTTAATGTGACTGTAAAAAAGTGCTCAAATCTTAAACTACATACTTTTTCATTTGTTCATAGTATGGAGGTTTCAGGTTTCTGGCCCTTGTATTAAAGAAAATTAAGCATAAATGAACACAAGTATAAAATCTTTATTCATATAGCAGTTAAAACCAGTAAATTATAATTTGCCTGCAGGTTAATTGTTTTTATGGACATGTTGGTAAAATGCTAGTGCCACAGTCTGAAACCTTTGTGCACTAGGGCTTTTGTCAGTCTTAGTTTGTATGGGTGTGGTTGGTCCTCATCTCCAAACTAACAACTGATTTACATCTCTCTACCAAGTGCTTGCTGGGGAATGAAGTGCCATCTTTGTTTTCCTTGACATTTGTGTGCCTTAAATGAACTTCTCTATTTGTATCTTCTTACTTTCCTCTGCATAGATATTCTTTTTCTTTGTTTGGGTTTATTTCCTTTTGATCTTTTTTTTATTATTTAGTTTTTTAGTTTGCAGGTGTTTTGTTTAAAGATCTCTTTTTGACTTGATAAAAATTGTGAAAATAATTTAACATTTGTCTGTCTTTAGATTTTTCTGTTTGACTTCTTTGTATTTTTGCTGTTTTTGGTGTCAGCTTTATGGGTTTGGTAAAAAAAAAACAAAAAAAAAACTGTATTACACAGAAAAATCTGAGATAGAAATTGCCAATATTAATGGAAGAAATGGATGAATATACATCCATTTGTTGACTCTAATCCTTTGATTTAGACAAAACCCTTCTCAGAGATTATCTAGTACCTCATGAAATATGTCCAGAGCTAACATTCAGTGCTAGTAAAAGTTAATATTTATGTACAAGCATGTCCGATATGAATGTTAGGATCACTGTCATGGATGTTTATGTAGTATGTCCAATTTTAATGTCAGACCCTGGAGATCCTGTCCTGTCACAGACCTGCAATTTTTTTAACCATAACCACAATCTTAACCATATCTCCACTATGGTTATATACCATGACAAATATTTTCCCATGACTTTAACTATACCCTCTCTGTTATGTGCAGATATTGTAAGAATTTTAAAAGCTTTATTGAATGTTTAAAACTTTGCCAGTGAGTGTAGTTGTTGCAGAATCAGCTAATGGTAATTACCATAATTTTTTAAATTTTATTTTACAAACAACTGTGTAAATGTTCCCATCCTATTTTTATGCTTACTTTGAAAGTAGGGTTTCTTGAGTTGGAAACAAACCCAACATGACTGCATTTTTTTTACCTTTTACTTCTTTAAATGTGATCGGTTCCTTTTTTAAATGCTTTTTTTTGTTCTTGTGTGCTGTAAATACATTTTCTTCTCTCTCTCTCTGCTTCCTATTTGTCTCCTCTTTGTTTGCTGTTGTTTATATTTACATTTTCCTAACCTGTTCTTTCCTTCTTGACTATTTCTCTCCTTCTCTTCCTTTACAAGCTGCTGTAGCTGCCACAGTCAACACCAGTTCTGTTACTACTGCTACAGCTGGGGCTCCTGGGGGCCCTCCTCAGGGGGCCCCTGGGTCCCCCAGCCCCGGCCCTACTTCTCATAGCATCCCCTCAGTCAACGAAGGTACAGACTGAAGTAACGGGTACCACTTAGGGAAATTCTCGCAGCCATATTATTTGTACAGTTACTTATCTTTGTCTCTGAAGATCCTCTGCTTCCTAGATCTTCCTTCCAGCCTTCCTTCTTTCTGCCTTTCCTTTTGTTACTACTTCTCATTCCGATCTACTTTTTTTGTATTTTATTTTATCCACTGTTCTTTCTTTCTTTCTCTCGACTTCTCTCTCTTGAGGCCATCACAATTCTTCTCTCCTCTCTTTACTCCATCAGTTATTTATCTACCTTTTTTTTCTGTTTCTATCCTTTTTTGGTCTCATCACCTCATTTCTCTTGTCTTGCATCAGTTGTGTTTTTTTCTCTCAGCCAGTGTTAGGTTTTTGTCTCAGGTGTCTAGCTTCAATTTTGTATTTCAATGTCTCTGTTATTGTTTTTGCTCTACAACCCTGTCTGTTCATCTGCCTGTCTGTCTAGGCTGAGTTCAGTCCACTTTCAAACCAATCAGTTGGAGAAATTGATCAGTTTGGGTCTCCAGATTTAAATGCTGCAAAACTCTTGGCAAAGGAACTGAAATCTTACTTGGCCTTTGGCGATTCAAAAAAGTCCTGCAAAATTTGCGAGAGCTTGCAGATTTACTTAGTCCATGATTAATTTAGAAAAATATGAAATTTAAAGGAAAAAAAAGGACATTTAATGAACAAGTTCAGAAACTAGAAATACAAAATTAAGTGAAAAACCATCATTCCTCAATTTTGATTTAGCTTAATTGTGGTTTTCCCCTCAACTTTGCTGTCTGCAATTTGTGGAAAGGGTGCCCAAAAATATTTTTTAGTAAATCTGCTAGACATTCAATCATATCTGACCACAATAACTATGACAAAGAGTAAACAAGATGCTGTTGGAATGGTCTAACATCTAACAGTTGTTTTCAAATAAATTGAAGTTAATGAAATTTGCAGGCACCTAGGACAAGTTACATGGGCAGCAAAAATTTGGTGAGACATAGAGCTGTGTCATCAGCAAAAAAATAGACTTTACTGCTGTTTTGTTCTGATGCCATTGAGAGTGCATTGACCCCAGTCCTTTTGCCCTGTCCTTTTTAGTTGTTGGCAGTATTGTGCAGCTTTACCCTGTTTTTCCTGTCTCTGAGTCCACCTGTCTGTCTGAATGTGTCCATGTGTCCTGATGTTTGGCGTCTTAATGCTCACTGTTTGCATGCTTGCAATTTCCACCTGATGGATTGGGGAGTGCGTCAGCAAGTAAAAAAACAAAAGTTAAATTTTTTTTTAAACACAGCAAATACAAAGTTTAATTTGTTCTTAACAAAGACTAAAATTGCCTTCATTTTGCATGTAGCTGTGCCTTCTGTTTTCATTTTCAGCACATCCTTGTGATACTATGCTAACAAATTTTTGAGAGGCATACATAATAAGACTGAATCTTAACTGATTTTTTAAAATGAATTATTATTTAGATGAAGCGAAGTATTATCCTGTGACACTGAGATAAAGTAGTTCTGGTATCACTCACAAATCCTATTTTTTTTTTGTTTGTTTTACAAATGTTTTTTATTAACAGAATGTTTTTAGCATGGAGGCTTGTTGCCCCTTCCACACAAATAATGACTGTGCTCTCAGATTTTATAAACTATTCTACTTGTGTGCTTTTTTATAGGGAAATAAAGTGCCTTTCAAAGCTGATAACTTTAAGCTTCCAATTTTCAGAAACTAAAATAAAGTTGCTCAGATATTTTTTGTTTCATACTAGAAAACAGCAAGCATGCAGACAGAGGCTAATTCCTTCCCAGTGCACATAGAATTTGAACTGTAGAAACATATGAAGTATTGAAACTGCCTCCGGTGTCATGTAGGGGTAACTGTCAGCTGTAGGAAATGTCATGTTTTTTGAGTCACGTTTATTTTCATAACACTGCTCTGCAGAAACCCTGTTGTTATTTTCACCAGTCCTATATAACCTAGTGCTTGGAATAGCTGGAAGTAACAGCTGTGGTACTTGCAGTAATAGTAGTATTAGCATCAGTAGCAGCAGCAGAAGCCACTTGTGATGGAAGTAATTTTAGTTACTTTTTATACTGTTTTGTATTTTAATATACCAAAATATATCATGTTAGATATTCAGGTTTTCAAAGTAACTTGTATCTAATGCAGTCATATAAATGTAGCTTAGCTAGGTACTGAGTTACTTTCCACCACTGCTTTTAGCTTTATTGTCACTTTATTATCTATCTTACGTACTGTTTTGCCAGTTGCCTGAATTGGTATTGTTTTGTTTGCAATTTTTTATACTGCTGGCTTGGTAGGGTCTACTTATAAAAGAATTTTGAAACTCAATGAGAGTCACCTGTTCAAATGATAATGAATTCAAAATAAAAAAAAGAATAGCAGCAACACTTGTAAAACGTATTGGTAGCAGCAGCAGAGATACATAATTTAAGCAGCAGTAGCAACTGTACCACTGCCAGTAGCATCAATAGTTGTTTTTAGCAGCAACTATTGAATTTGTAGTAGTTCTACAAGTATTTACTGTTATGCAAAACAATCGCATTGGTAACAGCAGTTGCAGTAATTGCTGGCACCAGCAGTCATGGTAGCACAAGCGGGACTAGCTGTTAGCAGTTACAGTTGTGAAAGTAGTTAGCAGCAATAGTTGTTTTAGCTGTAGTTAAAAGCATCTACTAAATTTTTTTTTGCCAGCTTACTTACTTGACTTGCCTGCAGCTACCTGCGGATTCTGGTAAAATGTTATTGCGAGGTGTGTCATATCATGTTATTCTCCCCCATCAAAGTTTATGTCTGAACAAAAACTAAGGGCTCAGGGTTTGATCAGTATTGCTGTGGTGGAAGGTAACAATTAAGAAACAGTTTAAGATCTCATGATTCCAGTTTGTTTTGATGTAAAGGGTTTCTGCAGGACAGTGTAACACTGCTGTTATTAGAGGTTGACTGATTATTCTTTTCTGATTCCAAATACTGAGACAATTTGGTCATTGTGGTACAAGAGAGACATTGAATTAACTGACAAAATATTCAATATTTTGTTCATATTATACTGTCAACCTCTACAGAGAAGACTCCTGAATACAGTATGTTTGTAATGCAGCTAATGGTTTGAGTTTTCTCTATTTTTCAACGGCGGAGGTAAGTTTACATGGTGCCCTTGGCAAAGAAATGTATATGGAATTTCTTTCCTTCTCAAAAGCATTTCAGTGTTCATTCAAGTGTGTTTCACATACATGCTCTTGAAACCATATATTGAACTAATATATGTGAATGTGGTCCTTGGTTCCTACCGAGTATCAACAAAGAAACATTTCAGTTCATTTTTTCGTCACAGAGTTGTAAAAGCTGGTGTTTCCTTCTCTTGTGTTTGGTGTAAAATATAAATCTATGCCATTATTTTGGCTCAGGCTGTTACAGCTGGATTTGAGCCCTATTAAAGCGATACCGAGACATGCCACTTTTCTTCATCTCTCATTCAAAGTAATGCAGCTGTATCATAGTGTTCCAGAATGGGATGACACATTTAAGTTCATCATGCCAAGGTATCGTTAATGAGGCTTTCGTTGATCCACATGGCAGTGCTGTAAACCTGTTGTTTACCTGTTAAATGTCATCAGGCTCTGGTTAGCAGAAATAATAACTTTGCTCTAACCAAGACTGCAAATAATAGACAATATTATTTCCATCCTGTATTTAACTGTCGTTAGTGTGTTAGGATTGTACAAGCACAAGTCAAAGTGTGTGTGTGTGTGTTTGTGAGAGGATGTGAGAAGCTCACTGCTGTCACCTGGAAACAGCTTTTTTTTTAGTCTGACTGGGCAACTTCAAAAAAGAAAGAAAAAAAATAGTGATTTGAACACACGTAATGTAATGATTTAACATTATGGGATATGTGCTTAGTGTTTTTAAATGACTTGGAGGCTCATATTTGTAAAGTACAACTATGAAATAAATCAAGTTTGACTTAAATATATGTCATAAGTAACTGATATCAGTCAAATGAGTGCAGTGTGTTCAAATGAAAAGCTAAACAAAAGATCTGTGGTGACACAAAGCATTTAATTAACCCCACCCTTCCGATGGTGGGGTTAAAGTGGTGGGGCACCCTTCCAGTCCCTTCAGATGGCCACCCAACTCTGAGCTGGGATCTATTCTGAGCTCTCTGTCTGTTAAAAGGAAGTTTTTCCTCACCAGTGTCACCAAGTGCTTTCTCATGTAGATGCTGATTGCGGTTGTTTGGTTTTAATAGATTAAATCACAGAGTGTGGTGGAGACCTCCTCTATATGTTAAGTGTCTTGAGACAACTTATGTTGTGATTTTGTGCTGTATAAGTAAAACTGACTTGGCTTGATTAGTCGGCTTTTTTCAGAATTCACTTTTACTTTTTACAATGATTGGGCTATCAGATGGTAATCAGATGGTGATCTCACACCTCATTTATCAGTAAGATCTCTTTGTAAAGACAAACCAGATATTATAGATGTAGAATTTTGATCAAACTATCAAACCTAGTCATTTTTGAGCTCTTCGACCTTTCCTCTGACTCTCGAAACAAAACAAAAAATACACACACACTAACCAAAATGTAAAAAAAAAAAAAAAAAAAACTTAAAAAATGTTACTGGTAAGACTCTAAGAAAAGCTACACATTCAGCATTTATATCCTCAGTCTTATTAATATTAAGATTGTTTGCAATTAAATGAGAAAACAGTGTTTTTTATGGTGGCAGCAGTGAGGTTTGTGTGGGAGTGTGTGAGAGAGGTTTTGAAATAAAGAATCTCCTTGGAGTCTTTCTTGACTGTGTCTGTGTGTGTGCATGTGTGTGCAGGTTGGAGCCAGTTGGCAGCTATGCACTGTGTGATGCTACCTGACCTCCTTGGCTTGGACAAGTTCAGACCTCCTCTGTTGGAAATGTTGGCGAGGAGATGGCAGGACCGCTGTCTGGAGGTAACACACACATATAGTATGCACAACTTCAAGCTAAGCCTAGCAGACCTACACTGTCACCTGAAATTATTTTTAAATACTCTTATATATCAACAAAAATACATTTTGTAAAAAACATACTGCTGTTTTTTTACGAACATGAGGCAGTAATGTGGAAGAAATCAGTATGGGTGGGTACAGAATAAATCAGGTGGGTCTAGCTCATCCAAAACCTGTCAACCAAACATGTCATTACAACAATACTTACCTGAATGCACAAACATTTCATTGTAGAAGCCTGATATGTCAGCAGAGATGATGATACAGGCACCATGGCGGACACGCATTCACACATATGGTTGACAGGTGCAACAGCATAGAGGTGCACCTGCACAGACACAACAGGTGTGTCATGCTCAAATATGATACTCAGTAAAATCCAATTATACAACCAACTATAACTAATAAATAATATTTCAATAGGCAACAAGCTACTACAGTGCCAAATTTTTACAACTTACAATAATGATTGCAGCCGTTTCCTGCTTGTCAAAAAACAAATAATTTCCTTTTAGTCCAGCATTTTGGTCATTTCTTTTTAAAAGGAGAGAAGGAACAACGGATTCAGTCTGTATGTCTTCACTTATGCCTTGAAGCCACTTTTTATTCAACTTCCAAAAATATAGCTTGTTATAAGTAGGTTGATGAGGGCCCAAAGGAGACATTTCATTTTGGTGAATATGTCGCTAGAGCATAAGTCAGGTACCTCGACAAGTGATGGAATGGATCTGTCTCTTCTGTGATCGTACTCTTGCACCCCTCTTTTTTCACTTTTTTAACTTTTTTTTACTATCTTCTACTGCAATTGTCATTCAGTTGTATAGTTAAAACAGTATTTTTTAAAAGCTGTTCACTTGATAATCCGGCAAAAAATTAAGTTTTCTGATAATGTGGGTTCAAGTGCCAAGTTATTCACAGCTATGTGTCGGATATGAGGAAACATTTTCAGGAATGTGTTAGTAATGTTGCAAAATATTCATGCTAAATATATCCAAAGAACATTCGCCATCTCCACATCTCGTTTGTTTCTTCTGTTATCATCCAACAGTTTGACCATGTCAGTTCAATTTTTGTTAAAGAGAAAATTAAAAGAAATTTAAAATAATTGTAGACATAACAAGTCTTTGTGGTTTTAGGTACGAGAAGCAGCACAAGCTCTCCTGTTGGCTGAACTGAGAAGAATCGGCCAATCAGGACGTAAGGACACCATTGACATGTGGGCACCCTACCTGCCTCAGTATGTGGACGCTGTCAGCTCCCGTGAGTACCTCATACTCCTTTTGTCCAAGAGAAAGAAAGAAAGAGAGAGAGAGAAAGAAAGAAATCTCAGTTTGTCCTTTTGTCTACAGCTCAGATTTTCATGTTCTCTGAAACTTTAAACATATTAGCATGCAAAGATTAAAATGTTAACATGCTAGCATTCAAATCCTAAAACATGAACTCATATACACAATTTTGTTTGTTTCCAGATGTTAGTGGGCACTACTGCATACTGGAGGAAAAAAAGTTAGATAACCTTTTTGTGTCTCTCAATCTCCCAAATTACCTCAAGTGGTGTCACTGAATACTAGTTACTGCAGTAATTCAAAGAAAATTTTAGAAGACAGGAAGTCTGCCTCTTTAACAGCCAACTGATTAATCAACAGGGAGGGAAAATGTGCATGTTATCTTTATATTTACTTAATGGTTCACATTGCATTGAGTGCACTCTGCCCAGTGGCTTAAAGGGGTGCCAACCAAAGTTACACAACAGTGAAAAGCAAATTAACTCCTGCAGTTTTTACCGTTTCACCATCACATGCAACTTAACTGTTACTTAGAGAGCACGTCAAGTAATTTTATATACAGCAGCAGCACACACACATATGCATACACACATATGCGTAGACTAGCAGGGATAAGGGAGAATGGGTTTCTTTACAACAGCAAAGTTACCGGCTGGCTGGGGACTGATGTTCTGATTTGTGCTGGTTCTTTAATACGGTGTTACTCAGTTTGAATTAGAGTGAATGTTTGGTAGGACAGGCCAACTGGTCTCTCGCAGATCAGGTGAGTTCAAAGGAGTGAAAACTGAGGGGATTTTACTTTTATCATCGTTGTCTGTTTAATCATACGATTATTGAAGCAAAACCGTCTTGTGTAAAATGTCTGTTTTTTTAAATAATGATTGATATGTTTAACACAATTAAAGACTATTTATCCCTGGAAAATAAAATGCATCAGGTCTGCAGAAGTCCATTCTTCCCTTGCAAAAACGCATCCACAGCTGTCTGCATGTTAATGACTGTTTCTATGGATGAAAGGTAGCAAGCGAGTTGGCTAGCTATCATTTTTTAATCCCACCTACAAAGCTGTTATTGGTCAGTTGTTGCAGACAAATCAGAGATATCTGTTTTTCTCTCCCTCTCTCTATCCATTCATCTATCCTGTCTTTCCTCCTCTGTCTTTTTTCTCTCCGTCTGTCTGTATATTCCCCGGTCTCTCTGTCTAAAGTTAGACCTGCTGATGGGAAGAATGTTGAATCTCCACCTTCTTTTACTAGAAACAGTTTTCTAAAATGCTGTGTGTGTCTGTGTGTGTGTGTGTGTGTGTGTGTGTTCAAAGTCGCCCTGTGGTTGATGAGGATGCTGGGGGTTTCTCAGGGGAACGGTTGCCATGGAAACAGGCACCGGTCAGTGTTGTGTTACCACAGCAGTACCGCAGGCAGGGAAGGTGGGGGGAGTGATGGGCCGGTGACCTCGGGGGACGAGGGAGGCTGGAGGGAGGAAGGAGGGGGGAGGGAACAGACAGAGAGAGATAGAGCGAGGTTAAAGGGTCATTGAATTTGATCTGTGTGCTGCACAGCAGGAGAGAAACAGACTGTAAGATGACTCCTGCTGGTCCTGGAAATCCTGGAATATCATGGGAAAGTCCGGAATGTATTGTATCCTCAGGAGAAGCCCTTTGAACTTGAAACTGTTCTTATTTTTTTTCTTTTCTGAAACACCAAACATGTAACTTCCACACATTTTGAACTTTATATTTTTCTGTAAAACAGGGTGTGTCACCTTTTCTGGTCTGTGACTCCATGTTTTGGTCCCAAAGTCTCCTGACCCCCTGTTTACCTTCACGTTGAATAGCAGGTCTACATTTGCCCTGAAGCTATCCAGCACTAGCAGCAGTAACACGGCTTGAAGCTTTGGATTTAAGGGTTAAAAGTGTCCACAGTCCACAAGGATTAAATGAATATATTAAGAGAAAGGTGGGAAAAAAATTCTCTTCATTTAAATCCATGTTTAACAGATAGAAATGGAAGCAGAAACTCTGTTTTTATACAGTTGTTTTTATTATTTTTTTTATTTCTTTTTATCCATAAACTGTGAATTCAGCTCAGAAGTCCAGCATTAGTTTTGTGTAAGCTCTACTGAACCATTCATCCATTCCATCCACATCAAACTCTGACCTCCATTATAGCTTCATTGTTGTTAGAGGCAGCTGCCCGACAGCAGCACAGCACCTGAGGAGCCCAGAGGACAGAGGCAGGATATATTGTCTTCACCAGGCTGAGTGACGCCAATACTGTGCTGGAAAAAAGTCTTTAAAAAATGTGAATAAGTTATATGGTTCCATAACTTACAGAAAAATATTTTTAGGTAATTTTTTTAAGTAAACACAGACATGTAGACGAAATCTGAGTCCTTAAGCAGTATCTTAAAACATGCGAGACTGCTGGAAGCTGCAGTAAAGGCCTGGCAATTCATCTCAGCAGTGGGGATATCCATGGGTGACATCAACTACAAATATATTTTAAAAAATCTTATATTTTACAATTATGTCAATATGTTCAGTTACTTTTGAACAGCTGAAAACTGGATTACATATAAAAAGAGTGAAAGCAATATATTTGGTTGACCCATTAAAATAAAGCTGAAAGTCCATACTTCAACCACATCTGTTTTGTTAAATTTTCAAATTTATTTGTGATGTGTGAAAAGGCAAAAATCACAAAAATTACAGTATATTCCAAATTCTAAGAACCTGGCTATATACATTTAACTTTCATATATCAGTCCCTCCAGGATTTCGCAGGCGTTTTTCAAGATTGTTGCGGCCTAAAATGCCTGAATTCGTGGCAGCTTTT
>JAPZDY010000011.1:2429617-2443941 GCA_029783645.1 Ctenochaetus hawaiiensis
ATATCATGAGTCATGACATCATACCTCATGTCACCTCATGTTATTCTATGTTATAATATGTTTCATGCTATGTGATGTCATCATATTTTCAGAGCTTTTACGATTAACCAGTACTGTGTTCATTTGATGGCCTGTTTTGGGTAAAAAATCAGACCTTTACTTTTACAGACCGTGCTTTATCTCAACAATCAGGTAAAGAGGTATAACACTGACTCTTTACACAGTCACCGCTGAATGTTTTACGCAACCAGTGATTTTTCTCCAAAAGGAATGATACAATTTTAAATTAGTTTCCCTTGAACATTTTTATCTTGCCTTTTTTCCTCAGCCTGACCATAAAGCACATCAAACAATCGAGAGAATAATATTAATTATTGTGCATTTTCAGTAAAGTTTTAAAGTTTTATTGAGTCTTTTCTTTGCTCTTGTTAATTTTATTTACACAGTTACTGACACTGATATTACGTTTCACAAAAAATATATCTTTCATAAAAATGCAAATTAAAACGTTTGCTAAGTTTAGCTCCATGAATTTTTAAAACACTAAGTAACTAGCTGAGGAAGAAAACAGGCAGGTTACCACACTATAAAAAATCTCACTTGCAAGTAGGAGTTCTGCATTCAGGCCTAGAATTGTGCATAAGCATAAGTAAAATAAAGGCCTACTTAATTTATGAAAATTAAAATTTTAATGCAGAAGAATATTGTGTTATAAAGCCAGTTTTAGCCTAGTTGGGTTCATTCCAACACTGGTGGATTTTGTAATATGACTGAAAGTTTCAAAACAGCAGCTGAAACGGACTGTGTCGTTAAATTGTTTTCTGAAGTGCTTGCTTATGAGAAAGCAAAATGAGAAATATTATGTACATATTATGTTGATTCCTTTTCAACCGAGGTTGACATACAGATAAAGTTAGAGAAGACCCATCGAGCTAAATATTTGGTTACACAGACACACCATAGGCTTTGATCATTTTAGCCATTTTAGTTTGTATTTTTGATGCTCTCAGATATTAAACAGGAAAACAATAAAATGACCGAGAAGAGAGCAGAATAGAGCCTCTGGCAATCACATTTACATCCTACACAGTCACTTTAATAACATTAGGATCGTCTCATATGAATACTACACGGTATACATGCAAGTATTTGTTTAAACCTACTGAGAGCAACTCTACGATCCACACACGCTGCCTACACCGAATATTTCGATTGGCCAGCCGTCCCGTGCGCTCCTGCCTCCAGAGTCCTGCCGGCGTGTGTGATTGGCCCGCTGTACTATCAATCCGGCGGGTGACGCCCCGCAATCCAAGCCCGCTTCTCCCCCTCCTCCTCCCGCAGCATGTTAGGTTGAGCGGTCGGCTAGGGGACCGTGGACAGCTCCCGTCTGAGAAGCAGAGTAACGCAGGAGGAGGAGAGGGCTGGATATGGGGGAGCCACCGCACAGGCCCGTACGATCGAGATAAAAAAAAAAAAAACACTTTTTTTATGTGCACATACCGGGGAAAGTACACAAAGACACCGAGCTGGAGAGGCCTTAGGAGGACGAGGAAACAACCGAGGAAGTGAGGGAAACGGGGGAATACGGCTACTGACCCATCCCGGCGCATCAGGGGAGAAGCAGCGAGAGAAAGGAGGAGAAGAAGGAGAGATAATTCCGCTCGACCTGATGGACTGAGAGGACAGATGAATGAAGACTGCCTACACTAACGCCTATCGATGCCTGGCCAAGGACTTGGACGCTTACGCCATGAACACGGACATGACAATGGACAGCATTGGCAGCCTGCATGGCGGGGTGGCGGTCGGCTCCGTGGTCCCTGATGCAGAGCTGATGAGCAGCCACAGCCCGCACCACGGCCGCGGAAGCTCATCGGGGGGACACGGGGCGGCGGCGGCGGCAGCGGCGGCGGCGGCGGCGTCCACCCTGCGGATACACCAGGACCTGGCCGCCGCCGCCGCGTCATCCCGCTCAGCCATGGTGACCGGCATGGCCACGATACTGGACGGCAGCGGGGAGTACCGACCGGAGCTGTCCCTGCCGCTGCACCACGCCATGAGCGTGCCCTGCGACACGTCCTCTCCCGGGATGGGGATGAGCGGCACCTACACCACCTTAACGCCGCTGCAGCCGCTGCCCCCCATCTCCACCGTGTCGGACAAGTTTCACCATCATCACCATCACCATCACCACCAGCGGCTCTCCGGGAACGTGAGCGGGAGCTTCACCCTGATGCGGGACGAACGGGGGCTACCGGGCATGAACAACCTGTACAGCCCCTACCACAAGGACCACATGTCCGGGATGGGTCAGAGCCTGTCCCCGGTGCTGGGAAACGGCCTGGGCTCAATACACAACACCCAGCAGGGTCTCCACAATTACGGAACCACGACGCACGGAGGCCACGACAAGATGCTGAACTTCGACGCACACCACACCGCCTCCATGCTGGCCAGAGGGGACCAACACCAGCACCGAGGCCTCGGTGGCCCGACGGCCGGGATGATGCCGCACCTGAACGGGATGCACCACCCGGGGCACCCGGCCGCATCCTCCGCGGGTCACCACCCCCACTCCCACCCCCACCTCCAGTCTCCATCCCACGGGCCCGTGTTGGCTTCCACCAGGGAAAGACCGCCCTCCTCCTCGGGGACGCAGGGGGTGAACAGCTCGGGGCAGCTGGAGGAAATCAACACCAAGGAGGTTGCGCAGAGGATCACGGCGGAGCTGAAGAGGTACAGCATCCCCCAGGCCATCTTCGCCCAGAGGGTGCTGTGCCGCTCCCAGGGGACCCTGTCGGACCTCCTGAGGAACCCCAAACCATGGAGTAAACTAAAGTCAGGCCGGGAGACCTTCAGGAGGATGTGGAAGTGGCTGCAGGAGCCCGAGTTCCAGAGGATGTCGGCCCTCCGACTGGCAGGTGAGAGCTGGAAACAGCCGCGGTGTCACGCTGGTGCTTTGGTTTGCTTGGTGCTGGTCCTCTCCCGAAAATGATTCTCCCACCGCCGCCAGTGTTGTTCGGACTTTTTTAGAATCTGTTGATGGCTTTGTTTTTGCTTCCTGGTGGGTTCGTGCTCTCCGTTCCAGCACAGCACTCCAGTGTCGATGAATGAAATTTATTTAGAATCACTGGTGTTATGATTAACATTATTGATCAATAACAAAAAGAGATCGATAGCAAATGAAAAGGTCACGGGATTTCCCTCCAACAGTCCCCTGTCTCCAAAACACTGAGCAGTAACCCAGATTTTATTTTCCTGTCCCTGCATGTTAAACACAGCACTTTTACTCAGTTACTCTTAATTATTCCGCTTTAAAAGATTAAAACGATATTATATGAAGAAAAATAGCAATAAGACAAAGGGAAAGGTTAAAAAGTGCTCTACACATTGAATTCATGCACAAAATAAAAACAGTGGTATCCTTTATTTGCATTGTATGCGTAATAAAGTCTTAATTAAATCAAGGGGGGTGAATTTATTTATTCTCAGTGTAATTTAGAGGCGCGATGGCGCTTTTATTCTAGAAACAGGGATTATATTATTCCGCTGGTGTTGTTGGTGTCATTAACCAGTTGAAGGGTTATTCCTCTGGTATTAGCAGGCAGAGAGGTGTGAGAACGCATCCAAAGCTGACAGCGAGCGTCGGAAGAGGATTTGTGTTTGGTTGTGAGGAGCTTGAGGTGATCAGACGGCTGTGACATGAACATGAAGGTCTGCAGCATCGGCGGGTCGGGTGCCCCCTCTAGTGAGGAGCCTGGTTCCTGTCCCAACAACAAGCCTCTATTGTCTGCAGGGGACAGCAGCAGGGACCGAGCGAAGGCAGGGGGATCAGGTGGCTTTCCGGGATCAGGTTGAGAGTGGATTATATTCAGCTTTTCAGGAATCTTGCAACATGAATAGTGTGATGTCGCTGTGGGGTTTAGTTTGTCTGTGGTTAGCTTATAGTAAGATTTAAGCACATTTGAAGCATCAGACGGGGGCTTTCATGGCAGTTTTGAATTCTGTTTAAAGCTAAATAGAGCAGTAGACCTGTGGCATGTGTGAATTTGGCATGGAGATGATTAACAAGAGCATTTACATTCACCTCTGTTTGCGTTTGAAGTTCGTTGGCAAAAGTGTGATTTTCATCCTGATGAATTTTTTTTTTCAAGGCAGGAGAAACTTCGCTTAAATCAATATTAAACATCTCATTTGAGTTTAATTTTACACATAAACATGTCAGTTTTCTCAGTCTACTTCTGACTTATTCAGTGCTTTTAACTATAAAAGCATAAAAGTGTAATAATTATAATTATAATGATAATAATAATAATAGAGATGATAAAACTAAGCTCATATTAAACCAAAACAGGAGAGGAGGATGTATGTATGTGTTTGATCCAGAGGGGATTGTGTGGTGAGACTCAGGACTCACAGGTCTCATACGTTTGAGCTTTTCAAACCAGAGTTCTCCATGTGATGTTTCCTCCAAACAAAAATCAGAGATAGGATTTGTAGCAAAAAAGATTTTAGCCTTCTGCAGGAACCCTTCGGAGAGCCGCTTTGGGATTGTTTGAAATTTCATGATCTATACAGGCACTCAAATGATTGTTCAGTTTTAAAGGAGCTTTAACTCACTTCACTGTCAGTACTTGCTCTTAGTTTTATACAATTTAGTGGTTCACGCAGTGAAACAAAGATTTTTGCTGAGTGACCATGTGGCAGTACAAGCTATGTGGAAATGAATATGAAGTCCTACTTTTTTAAGTTCATTATCAGTTATTGCTGTCAAACAGGAGGTTAACTCTTATAAAGTATGCATTAGTTATCTTGTCAAAAACTCTTTGAAATGATAAAGAATAAGAATTGCATTGCACTGTCTGGTACAAAAAAAAAAGGCCAGAAAGTTAACACTGGATTTTCATTTATTCCCTTTTTTTTCATTTACTTATTTCTCTAGTTTTTAGCTGATCTAAAGGACTTGGTGCTCCTCTGTGAGTTGAGAAAATCCTTGACATCCTGTCTCTCAAAAAAAAGAGAAAGAAAAAGAAAAAAACTCAAAAAACTAATAATTATTGAATGATCATGTAAAGAAACTGAAAGCAAGGCTGTTTTTCTAATTTCATGAAAAGTTTCACTATTCAGGAACACCTGGCTGCTGTTGGACTGTTTTTCTCTTAATGTAGATAATGTGGAGCTTGACTATCTTACATTTAAATACTTTTGCACCAAATTAAGTTTTATTCCAATCTGGTGTTTTCTGATTTGTATTAAAATGTATAGTTGACAGCAGTTTTAGTATTGGCATACAGTCCTCAGTGCCTGAGGTGTGTAAACATTTCTACCGGTATCACTACAATATATCCAGTAGTAAACCTTCAGCATAAACATTTTATCCTTTCTAGTTGTCTTTGATAGGATTTATTTCCAGGACTCCCTAAAAAGCAGTAAGGACACCCAGTCGATCACTCTGATGAAATTCAGTAGATTAAATAGAGAGTGATTCCTTTAAAGCCAAAGATGTGCTGCTTCAGTTTTTTTTTGCTTTTATCATATTTGTGTTTTCTGAGTAACAAAATGATAACCTGTGAAAACACATAAATCATACTTGAAATATTGTAAACCTGAGTTATTTCTTCCTGATTTCAGATGAATATAATAATAGTTTAATTGTCTTAGAATTTTCCTTGCTCAGTCAATCATTTTGCTGTAATAAGAGTAAAAAAACAAAAAGATCTCCAAAAGGTAAATTTAGCCTCTACTGCACAAGAACAAAACATTCAAATGTATAAAAAATAGATGCAAATTATGTAGAAATGGAAAAAAACAAACAAAAAAACAGTCTGTCAAGTTTTTGTAGTTGTGTAAAGTTGAGTTCCTTCTGTTTTGTGTTACAAAGGTATTTAAGTAGTGTACTTAAAACTGAATACGTTATATACTACTATAATAACAACGGGTCAAATCTAACAAAACGGAGCATATTGTGCCGTAGTCTTTATACATAAAATATCAATAATAATTATACTATATTCCAAGACCCTCTCAGCCTTTCTCATTTTCTGTCGTCAAAACAAACTTTTGTATTTTTTCCAGAAATTCTAAAACAAAACAACCTGAAAAAACACACAATGTTTTTTCCTCTTTAAAATATTTTTTGTGATATTCAAGATAACTAAATAACTTTTTACAAACCTAACTAATTTCTCACAGTTTCTTAATATTCTCACAGAATTTTTTATGGTCTTACTGTGTTTACATTGTTGTAATGGTGAGTTTATGGAGATCAAATATCTGCCATGGTTTCATCTGACACATGCAGCTGTAGTTCTGATGCTTAGTGGCTGCTGCATATTACAGTGTTTGATTGTAGAATCTGTTCGATATCCCTCTGAGGTTTGTTGTGGTTGTTTTTGAAATGAAAGAAGAGGAATTATTTCTTTATTTATTACGGTTCAAATGTAACATGGTTTCAAGTGGCGAACACGCTTTGCTCAAAAGATTCTAATGAAGAATCATGCAAATAGTTGTTTTTTTCTTTTCCTTTACTTTTAATTATAGATCCAAACATCCCACCATGGACAACGGGTTCTTGAAAAAAAAAAAAGATTATATATTTAATTGGTAGATTTGGTCAGTAGATATCTACTAGCCCAGATCCTTATGTTTAAATGTGTGCATCTGGTAACATTCATGAGATTTTCTCTGCAGTATTTACCTGTTTTCTCAAAGATTTTGATGTATTTGTGGATGTAGGTGAATGGGAAATGACATGAGTGTTGGTGTGTGGTGGGTGGAGCTGAAGGAGTGCTGGGGAGTGTTCATGTGATCTGGGCTTCCCTGTTTGTTGTAAAATGCTATACATCCTGAACGGTCTGGTACAGATGGAGCTGCACTCATCTGCTTCCCTCTGGAAATGACAAAGCCCTGCTGGCTGCTTAATGTGTGGTACTGTTCAACATCTACAAACCAAAATCGTCACTGTGGAGTAAATTGGTGACCAGTTTGGGCTAAACCTATACTGAACCTGCCTCTGTATTATATAGATCAGACGGTTTGGAGTTGCTTAAGTCATGCTCCTCCATGTTTGAGTAATTTTTAAGCAAGAGGAGAATTATAACAGTTTTTTTCTTCCAGTTTGACTCTGGAGCTTTGATTCTCCTGTTTTGTCCATCTTGACCAGGTTTTTACATCTACAACATACTTACACATGTTACTTTCATCACTCTCTCTTCTTGCCACTGTAATTTTAAAATGACTGTGGAATCAGAGGGAGCTGCAATCCCTAGATCAACAACGCTACAAGCAACCAATAGAGCTCAGGTCAAAGGTCAGAGCTGCAACACTGAGACAATAGATGGAGCAAATATTCCCCTGAACCAGAGGAGCAGAGAGAGGAGCAGCAGATAGGGGGAAGAAAGACATGAGAGAGAGAGAGAGAGCTGAAAAACAGGGTGATTTTTTGTTATTCCTTTGCTGTTACACCACATGTATGTTCTGTATGATTGTGACGATGAAAATATTACTTGTGCATGCCCATCACAGCCTTCCCTCTGCTCTTTTAGGTGTGGTCCTGCTGAGAACTGAAACTATTAAATTATTAATTTATAAATCTATTGATGGATTAGAAAAGCAGCAATTAATTGTTCATGTCATTTTTAAAGCAAAAAAAGCAAAGCATTCTCTAGCTTCACCTTTTTCATCTGAAGATTCCCCCTCTTTGAACCATAATAGTTAAATAATTAACTAACAATCTCTATATGCAAACATTTATATATATATATTTCAGTTTTGGTTGAATTAAACAAATCATTTCAAGTTGTCACATTGACCTCTCTGGAACTATGTCGTGCATTTTTATTTTTGTTAACATTTTATTAACAAATGTTTAGTCAATCCTCAACCAGCACAAACTCACAGTAGTGGGATGCTGTAGAAATATTTTAAAAAATTAGACTGAGAAATTTACAAATATCCAGTGACAGCAGTAAAAGGAACTGCAGTAATGCAGGCACAAATTCACAAACTCAGGGATTTAATTCTTAGCACCTTACATACTAAATAATATTTCATTTTGAAAATATTATTATCGTCCATTTGTCCATAATGTCTGAATAATTTCCCAGGTACGTTTCCTGAAATGAAGTATGCAAGTTGCTTCTGGTTGTAAGAAAAATAGAGATTGTGTTCAGCTGGTAAACTTGCAGTTCTTAAATTTCAAACAATTGCTGGTGTGGCCCAGACAATCTGGTCGTTATGGGACATCCAACTTGAATCCATGCAGTCATTTAGGTTGGTGAGCTTTCTCTGCTCAGTACATGTGACCAGGAAGAGCGTGATGGTGTGTGTATTCCAGTGGAAAGATGAAAAGACAAAAAAGACAAAAATGTTCTTTAAGATCAATGTGCAAGCTTTAACAACCAACCAGCCCGCCCACTGTCCAACACACTGTCTAACAATAAAAACAATAAAATAATGAATGGGAAACTAAATTTGAGAGATCAGTTTTGCCCTGGAACTTAAGATTTGAAGAGTGCAGTGGTGACGTGCCTCAGAGTTCAGAATCAAACAGTTGATGGTTAGGAGGTGGTCAAATAAGCTGTGGGTGAGTTTTGTGGACAGCATGAGAGGGTGGAGGTCTGCTTTTGTGCTTCTGATTGATTACTGTTGTTGTCCAGTGTTTCTCTTTGTCTTTTTTCTCCCGATACAAATAGAGGAATGATAAATAGTTGTTTCTTATGATGGTAAACAGAAAGCTTTTTAAAATCAGATTTTTTTCCTCGCCACATTTTAGATTAAAGTTGGTTTCTTTTGCGTGACCATAAATACACAAGATGGCCAAATGTGTGCAGTCTAAATAATTTTGTCTGCTTCTTCTCATGGTTTGAGTTAGGCCCCTTCAGCTGGTTTCCAGAGCTCTAAATCATCTCCCACATCTCCAGTTTTTTCAAAGATTCATAAAAGCCTGTTAATGTGCTTGTAAAAGGCTCTTTCCCCAAATGAAGAGACAATAAAAACAATAATTGCTCGGTAGGATTAAGAATATGGATGTCATCTTATATGTTATATTGAACACGGCAACAAAAAACCATCACAAAAAAAACAACAAAAAGCGTGGAAACGGTTGTAATAATCTGTCTAAAAGGTGCTATATATATTCAAAATTTTAGAACAAGAGTACATTTGCAAAGTAGAGGTCAGATTAGTTTATGTTTGTGCAGGGTTAATGTTTAGTTTAAAACCTGCTCGGGGTTTACAAAGTTCATGGCAGCGTTATGAATGTTGACCTAAAGCCCTGAAACTGTTCCCATACCAGGAGTTTAGGCCAGGCTGCCAGCTAGAACTCATTAGACCTGTACATGTGCCTTTATCGAGAGCCATCAGTTAACTCTGGGTCCAGTCTGTGAAGCAGATTGAGCCGAACCGATGCAGCCACTCTCAGAAGAATTCACCAGAGTTAAAGTGTTGAAATGTGGTACCTTTACGCCAACATTTTTAATAATCATGAAAAGGTAGTAGTCCCTGACACTGCTGACACTTCTTCAGCGTCAGCTTATAATGTAGATGATGGGAAAAAATTAATCAGCTGTACTCAATGGTTGTTGGCAAAACAAAGCTACTCCAATGGAAAGTCTCCCCTGGAGAGTGATGGCTGTTATAATGCCAGATGAATGATCAGCTGTCACATCTGGGTTTGATTTTCGGGTTATTTCTGCCGCCAAGGACTTGCAATGACATTGTTTGAGGTTCTTTTTAAATATTCAAAGTTATTCATTCAGAAAAGAACATTTTGTCTTTTTGCAAGGCACAAATATACAGTATCTGATACGGTGGCCACGGTTTTACCCGTGTAGTCTAAGTATAGTGTAACCTTGGTAGAATCTACAAAGAATGGATCATTTTTAAGAAAGACAATTGGTATGCACATAAGTGAAGATCGTATTTAATAACAAATGTTGGAAAACCTCTCTGTCTAAATGTCTCTCTGGAGCTTTGCTTCTTTCTCCTCTCCTTCTACCTCATTTTTAATCTTTTTCTTTCTCTTGCCATCTCTGCTCCCTTGGAGCTGCCTGTCTCTTTTGGGGGGAGGTATTATGTGATCGCCAGGGGAATTGAACACAGGAGCAGAGGCAGCAGCGGCCCGATGAATTATTGATGGGAATCTCGGCGTGACCCGCCTCGGTCTGCTCACTTCACTTCTTCTTCACCTCGCAGTCGGGTTAACCAGGCAAAATGGAGGGAGGGAGGGAGGGAGGGAGAGAGAGAGAGAGAGAGAGAGAAAAAGAGAGAGAGTCCATTGTTTGTTTGGAGGTTGCAGCCTGCCTGTGACTCCATGTGAATTATGGATGAAAAGACAACGAAGCTCAAATCAGTGTAAAAATGGAAAAGGCTCGTAGAAAGGGTGGAGTACAAACAGGAAAAATACATCAAAGAGAAGGAGGGAGATAAAAGGACCTTTAATCTAATAGTTTACATAGTTAATTCAGTATAATGTAAATTTCCACAGCACTAATTTCAGCAGTAAACTAACACAGTCATGTCATACTCACTACGCTGCTTTCAGTGTCTCTATTTAACGCAAATATTGTTCTCATTAGCACAAAACAGATGTTTTAGATTAAAAGCCATCCAGAGAGAGACTGTGCACTTCGAGCTGCTCCAAAGCTTTTCATGGCAATACAGGAAAATGGCCTATTGATGCATATTTAGTAGTTTTTGGACAATTACAGAGCTCTGTAGCACGTGTGACAGATAGGGTTGGTGTTTGGATACATGGACAAACCTGACTGAAGGATCAGTTAAAGCCTGGCTTTTATTCTTTTCATGGTTTGTTGACAAGAGAAAAAAAAAAAAAGCCCATCACCATCATTATCAGATGTTTCCTACGGTGCCTTTTATGTTACAGAATACAATGAGAAGGTCCACCCAGAGTCAAATTGTGCTGAAAATCTGAATGATTGAGCATAAATATTTTCCATTTTACGCATCCTGCTGCAAGCGGACACAGTGCATTATTTATGAGCTGGACTCTGCTGGATGACACAGATTACCAGCAGTTACCGTCTGTGTGTGTCTCTGTGCATGTGCATGCATTCGGTCTTAACATTTGCAGTATGTAGAAATACAATTTGCGTCTTTTTTTCGGGTCTTTTTTCTGACTTTCTGCATATTCTCAGTCTGCTGTTGACCTGTTTTAATGGATTTCAGGCTGCTGACAGGAGACTTTTGATGCTTTGTTCACTGTGAGACGATTTGTCAGAAACTGTAATCTCTGATTTGTTCTGATGATCGCAGTTCTGGAGACCAGAAACTGAGAAATGACACAGTCTATTTACAAGTGTCAGGGAGTTCTATCGTAGAAGTAAAAAAAAAAAAGCTGTATAAAGTCTCTGTGGGTTCAGAGGGCACTGTGTAAATCGCCTCAAGTGATGTCACTTGAGTCGGCCGGAGCTGGAGACCACAGGTTTAAAAAACAAAAAAGTCTAGGAGTTTGGAGTTAGAAACGAGTGAGCGAGCAAGAGCCTTGAAGCTACATTAATTGCAATTTGCATTATAATTATTTGTTTACATGTGCAGTCAGAATGTGATTAAATTTCCAGACCACATACTACAGATCATGGCAGCTAGTGAGAATATTTTTTGTATGGCTTGATGACTGTCAACACAGCATTAAAAGGACAGCTAGCTCTGCCTCTTCGTGCTGTCTCAAACTGCCCATCAAAAACAGCGGGTAGATTTGACAAGACAAGCAGAGTTAATAAGCTTCTCTTCTGGCTCTGATTAATGTCTTTACAGTGTACGTAACATTAACCAAGTTAGCCAGGCTAATGAAAGGAGCTTATGAAACCTCTCCAAAGCTTATTCGGAAGTTGTTGTTTTCCTCCAATCTACAGGGGTTGCTTATCTTGGTGAAGCTATGTGGGGACTTTGGAATTGCCCTTTTTTGTGGTTGTAAATTGGACCGAAATGGAACTGTTATGGGTTTTGGGAAAAACGAGACGGACACTTCACCTAGTGAATTGAATTCTACATTTCAACACTACCTTGTCCTTAACACAGTCAAAGAATTAAAACAAGTATGCCTTGTGATTTTTCTTGCCCTTTGGTGTGAATTTTCAAGACCGTAGATCTAGACAATGTATGTAGATGCAGTTTGCAGGTAAATACCAGGATCAGACTAAGGTTACAAGGTTTTGTCATGACTTTTGCATCATATTCCATCTTTTTGCTTTTATATCATTCATGCAAAGACTCGGACTGCATCATATTCATTCAGCAAAACACCAAGCTCCTTATCAAATCTGTAAACTCAAAACATCAGCCTGGAGCGTTCAGCCTCTCTACAACCTTCACTGTAGCTCCCAATAAGAAAATCAGAGGAATAGCGTAGTGATTTTTTGTTAAGACTGTCCACACCAATTATGGTGCCCTGGTGGTGTTGGAGCGGTAGAAGTGTTACTGGGGCCAACTGAGTGGTTGGGGTTCAGAGGAGAAAATGGTCCTGTCGCAGCTTTATTACGGTGGTCAAATCAAACGTGACACCAGGACTCTGAGCTCATCGAGGCAGAGCGCTCCGAGAATTCACACCACACAATCAGTCAGAGCTGCACAATGCTGCACACACACACACACACACACACGACTGTGTAGGTAAGAAGCAGCAGGGAGGACAACGCAGCTCTAAATCATGCTTAAAGTACTGAATCAGTTTTTCTACGTAGTTCACCATATCTGTCGGTCGGTATTGTCCTCAAAATAAAGACTAGGTTTCCATCAGACCTTATGAGGATTGAATTAGGCATTGCTTATCCAGTAAAAACTAGTCCCAACATGTGTGTTACTGACATGTGTTTGAATAACATTTCTATAAGTTGAGGAAATTATTATTTTTAATGGGCTTTCAATGGGCCACTCCACTGATTTTACACATCAAGTTTAGGTTAAGAGCTTATTTATTGTTACAAACTGTGATTGTGGACTTTGAAATACATAAATGTTGCATTATGGTAAATGTGAGATGCAGTTTTTCAGGTTTGACCCATGCTGTGCTAAGAGTGAGGATATGTCAGCCCTTGTTGCTCCATCTGCCACAGAAGGAAGATATATTATTATCAGTGCTTCTGGTTTGATGACATCTTTGGATGATGGAAAAGTAACCCTTTTTCATATCTGGAACCAAGTTCTCTAGCTTCTAATGTGTGTGTCAGCAGCTTACACATTCATATCACACATGAAATAGCATTTCACATGTGGTTTTCTGAAATTTGACATGCAGTAAGGTCTGTGAGAAGCAATTTTTTTTAGGACACATTTCAATTTTGATGCATATCAACACTAAAATGTTACTTGTGAAATGTTCAGAGATCCACTATGTACTGTCTCAGGTCTAATCAGTGGTGGAGAATCGTGCCATTCGCTCACACCGCAGCGAGAATGGAAAAGGAAAAAACTCTGGATTTGAGGTCTTGTTTTTGTGTTGTGCCGGGTTTAGAAGGGCCGTATAGAGCAGACTGATCATTTGTAAACAATATGTCTTAAACATCAGACAGGATTGATTCATTGATGTTTATATTAGGCACACAGAGCACCTTTAAATAGACTGAGCCGACTGAACGCCACTCCACAATCCTATTAATTATACTCTGTCGCTGTTGGTTTGTTTCCTCGGCTTTTTATATCTTCTTCTTCTCTTTCTCTTGCTTTTCCATCTCTGGTCTGTCATTGTCCCTCCCTCACTCAGGTTCATTAGTATTGGTGTCACAGCACCGCTGAAATAACTCTGTCCAGAGGCATAATGAACGACGACAGGTGGGACAGACCTGTCAGACAGCAGGCAGGGTTTATGATGAAAGACAGGTAGTAGTAAAACATACAAACGAACAAAAAAAGAAATGGGTTTGTTTTGACCTTGTGTTGGAGCAAAATCCTGCAGTCACATGACAGACAACAAATAAGAAAATAAATATGATTATTATAACATGTAGTTATTGTGATTACTATTAATACTGATATAGAAAATCAATATGTCTAATAATTGAAATGGCTTTATAGAACTGTAATCGATGAGATGTAGTCAATTATAGATGAAATATAGATTTAAATAATTGTATCCTGTGAAAAAAATACATAAACAAATACTTCAAACTTCCCCCCCATTATCTTTAATTCTGCTTTGTTTGTGACCAATCAACAACAACAATAATAACTATTGTTATTCTGCAGAACTGTCTAATATCAATTACCGTTCAAACATTATTCAATTATTTGCATACAGTATTAAACAAGAGTTATTATTATTATTATTATTATAATTATTATTATTATTATTATTATTATTATTATTA
>JAPZDY010000011.1:2458887-2479286 GCA_029783645.1 Ctenochaetus hawaiiensis
AATAATAATAATAATAATAATAATAATAATAATAATAATAATAATAATAATAATAATAATAATAATAATAATACAGCCCTCTTAGATGAAAATGGGAAAAAAGTGGAATAAAAAACTAACAGTAAAATAAGGTACAAATATATAACAAATCTATTCAATAGTAAATGACATGACTTTTCTGCTGTGATTTAAAAGAACAGTGGGATTTTATTTTTTTATTATTTTACTTATTATTTTATAATTATTATTATTATTATTATTATTATTAATAATAACATTTCATGTACAAATTGTTGCCATTTTAATAGAGAAAGCAGACACGTCTTACTTGCACTATGACTGTCTTTTCTTTTCTTTTCTTTTCTCTCTCTCTCAAAAACACACACACTCACACACACAGACACAAAAACACATACTTTGGGTATATGTTTTAAACTAGAGATCAATAGTGCCACCTGTCAGTTACACACTGTATTGCAACCACAGTTTGAGTCCTTATAGTGTGGAGGATTTACATTATTTCCTCATTACCATGGCGTGTGTTCAACCTGAAAACAGAAGAAGGAGAATTATCAGCTAAATAATATACAACGGGATGGCAGGACATTTGCATGATCATCATTTCAGCCAGCAAAAAGCCATGATGCTGTCTGCATGAAGAACAATAACAATTATTAGGAGTATATACAGTTTACTGTCCTGTTTATGTACAAGTACATCAGATTTCAAAAGTCCTTGAATTTTGTGCTCTCGGGTCTCTTCACCTCCACTGTCTTTTTGACAAATCATTCTTTTAAAAAATCATGTCATCTATCAGCAAAGAAACAAATGCAACCATCTTTCATTTGCAACTGTCATCACGTCACTGAGTGCTGTTGTAAGGAGCAGAGAGGAGATGTTTGTGTGTGAGCACTCACAGTGGGGATTGCTTTCCTTACATAATAGTTTTGTGACTGAATTAAGTCTTTATCCTGATTCCTACGGATCAGCTGGCCTCTGACTCATGCATACTTAATTCAGAGAGGTAATCAAATCTATCACACCAGACCTCCTCCTGCACGGTGACTGGAATACAACAACAGACACATTAGAGATCTATCATCAGTGGGTTTTTATGTTTGTGTTGTTGTTTGCTTTTTTTTTTGTTCGGTCTGTATTGTTTTTTTTCCTCCGAGTTTGTGGTAATTAAAAGTCTAAAAATGTCCCCATCAGTAGATCAGTTTTGAAAGAGAATGGAAGAGGCATCTTCTACTGTAATAATTTAGGGGATACTTGCTGCTTGAACGCTATGTTTCACTTCCTGTTTTAGTGAAGCATTGACAAAAAACCAACACACAGTGATATGAAGCCTTACAGCTAGAACATCTTTGTTGAAAATGGTTAACATCGTGAGTGGATCCCACTCCGCTTAGGTTTGATAAGATGCAGATGCTCAAAGGCACCTTGAGTTTCTATATGAAAGACAAAGGGACACAGATGTGGTATTTGATGACCCGGGGTTAAAATATAATAAAACCATGCTGAAAAAACACAATGCTAATCTATTTTACTCTTATGGGGCATTATTTGCCTTTATTGGACACACATGAGAGGAGAGATGGCTGGAAAAAAGGAAAGGGTCAGGGTAGAAATAGGAAACAGCATGTAAAAAAGGTCCTGGAGCCTGGAGGCATGAAAGCAGGGACAATGCAGACATTGGGTGGCGTCTTCAGGGCAGTCTTCTTTTCATCGGAGATGTATCTTTGTATTTATGCTAAAATCGCATTTACTGTCTATATCTATTCAAACACACAAGTCAGGCGGAAAGCTGGCTAAAATATTCAGTTGTTATCATTAATCATCGTACTGCATCTCAAACTTTGTATTTTACTTCTCATGTAATCTGTGGTGTCCCCATTAATTAAGAACCTGAACTGCACTGATGAAACCTGGTAGTGCCACATTTAAAAACACAGAAATAGACAAAATTACAGACATGAACAGATATCAGATGTACATGGAAACTTAACTTCTGTCAGCAAGATCTTCTGATAGTGTTTCATTTAAGACCTACTGCAAAAACTTCCTCCAGTACTAACTTATGTTCAAGTAGAAGAAACAACGCTGACTCTTGTATTTTCTGTTTTTTCCTCCCATCATCCTACCTCTGCTCCTTTGCCTCCCCCCTTACTGTCTTCCGTCTGTTCTTTCTCTTTGCAGCATGTAAACGAAAGGAGCAAGACACGGCGAAGGAGCGCAACAGCACGCCAAAGAAGTCACGGCTGGTCTTTACCGACCTGCAGCGCCGTACCCTGCTGGCCATCTTCAAGGAGAACAAGCGACCATCCAAGGAGATGCAGCTCACCATCTCTCAACAGCTGGGCCTCGAACTCACCACTGTCAGCAACTTCTTCATGAACGCCCGCCGCCGGAGCCTGGACAAATGGACAGACGACGGAGCCAGCCCCGGTGGCCAATCCTCGGCGTCCAGCACTTGTACCAAAGCGTGATGATAGATAGTGAGAAGAGGGAAGGGAGGGAAGCGGCAGGGGTCCCGGGTTGGGTTGGGTGATGGGAATACGGGGTGGGTCGGAGGGATCGAGGGTGTGGGTCGAAGTTCGGTCCGGTTGAAGCGAGGAGGAAAACCAAACTTTTTACATTTTTGTGTTTGTTTGTCTGTTTCTGCTTTTGTTGAGGGTGAAAAACTGAGGGAGGGGCTGCTCACTGTGACGACTTGTTTGTAGCCTAACCGCCTTTTACAAATTCATCATAAATCCATGAAGAAGCTGAAGGGTAAAAATCATATAAGACATAAACACCTCACTGGAGAAAAAACTTCAGAACATCTGAACTTCATAGACTTTCACTACTAACGTCTCCTTTAGGACAATAAGCTGACACACTAGCCCAAATACCAAAGACTAGAAGACTATGTACGTTTTCTTTTATGCAATATAAGCTAGGAAACAACAAACCAAACGAGAGAGCAATGAAAGCTTTATGACTACAGAATGTGCTAGAAGCTCTGGGACAAGATGAAAAATAAGTCTTTAAAATTTGACGGTATTTAATTCTCAAACGTCCAACGATAGCAATGACACATCTGTTTGGGGCAGATGTGAAGTTGGCTTTCGGAGATTGCACAGTCAAACTGAGACAGCTTTCATAGCTTTGACTAAACCAAAGATGCAGGAGAAAACATTTCTTAGTCAAAAGTAACCATGCAATGATGCAGTGTCAAAGTTCATACTTGACCTTGGATAGTGGAAACAGTGGTTTGACAAAATAATCTTATAATTGTAAAGGCCCACTTATTAGCTTGGATGGAGTGTGATCAGTATTCCAACTGGAAAGCCAGTGGACCTTATATTGAGACTATTTTGTCAGACTTACAGCTAGTTATTTCTCTAAATCGGAGGGATAAGAACTCACCGTTTTGCCCAAGATATTACTAAGTTATTCAGTCTTTTAATAAATATCTGGGTGATGGGTGATCAGTGGTAACCGGCTGTGCAGTCTCCGATTCTAATCGTCAAGTTCATAAACACTAACAGAAAACCCCAAAAGGTCTGCTGTCTCTTCATCTCAGAAATGAAGAGCTGGCTTCCAAAGAGTTCTTAGTCTAACAGCTAATATATACCTGAAATTGATCTCTAGAATATAAATGATTCAAGTTGAAGATAGATGTATTTTTTTGTTGGAGAATGACAAAGCTAAATCAATTCTTTTTTCCAAAATGACGAGATTTATATCATTATCTAAACAAAACCAACATGTAATGATTTGACTCTTTAAAGGTGGCATTAAGGTTTCTAAAAGCTAGGAAATGGCTAAATATGCAAGCACAAACACACACACTAATACACAAACATTCAAAGAGGCACATTTAGCTTTCCTCATAATTTGAGCCAACATATAGATATACAAGTTTTCTTAGCATACTTGGTGTTCTGTGGAATATTAGTTTACTACATATAAATTCATACAATGTATGTGAGCACAATCTTGAAGCACATTTTCTTTGCAATAGAACCGGGGCTCTCTGCCAAGCCGAGTGGTCTTCACATCTTAGGAAACTCAGGATACCATTTTTCTAGACAGAGGCTGAAATCCATTCGGCGTCTGTTGTTACACACTGTAATGTACAAATGTACCAACACACATGCGGACACACTCTTTTACAGACTAGCAAATGCACCTGCTTTACAGAAACACACACATCCCAAACTTTAAAGAGTCATTTCCCAAACATTCCCCAGGATTCCCACCCTGACAAACACATTGCAAACTAAACTAAAGCTAAGCTGCAGCTTACCCTGGCTTCACTCACCCATCATTTGTGTTAACATTGCAACTCATCCACCAGGGCAGCAGTTTCCACCCAGCATCTTAGCATTAGCACAATCTAAATTAGAACAAAGATGCTACTAACACTGCTGAAAAGCGGCAGTGTTTAATGAGGAGAGCTGAAAATGAACCGTCGTGTATGAACTCATACACGACAACCACAACATCCAGAGAGGGTTAACAATTCCTTATGAAGCAAATTAAAGAGCGTGTGTGATAAAGAGCTCCTGGACTTTAAATTAACCAACAGAAGCCACAAAACACAAAAAGGTACGATGTCAAGTCCATTGGGAAACATGGGAATTCCAATGAATCATAGACAGATATGATAAATGGTGGCCGCTTTTCAGACAATTGATCCTCGATGCATCGGTGGTGCTGATGGAAGTAGTTTTCTGAAGAATGAAGAAACATAGGTTTGGAAGGATAGTTGGCCAATAACTAGGCAGCGGGCATAGTTGCCTGGTTTTATGATTCGAAACAGCTCTCCCCTCTTCCAACAAGGTAAAGAGAGTCACTTTTGAAGCATACACCCCTTTAGAAAATAAGTAATCATAAAATAAGATAGATAATTTTTGATAGGATAAATTTTTAACAAACATGATCAAAACTAAACCCTTACCTTATCCGAAACATAATCTTTGAAGATTACCAAAATCTTGTCATAAAATGTCAGAAGTTTTTGACCTTATTGGTTTAATATTTACTGAAGAGGTGTAAAACATTCCGAGTCTTATGAACTGGATTTTAACTTTTGATGTAAACCCAACTGTAGAAATAAGATGCATAAAAAGCTGCCTTCACAGAAAACCTACAAGGAAACCACAAACTGTTACCACATCGGTGCCACATCACTCTCAACACACACAACAGCTGAACTAGTAAAACTGTCCGAACCTTCGGAGGACGACCTGTCCAGGCGGATCAGGGCCTTTGTAATAGTTTAAGGGGACAATCTAAAGACGATGCCTGGTGGGTCTGTCTGTTCCAGAGGGTCAGTGGACTGGTAAACAGGAAGATGGGAACTAACGCTGCAAACAAATGAAGACAAATATTTATACTTAAGATTGTTTTCTAGATGAAAGTGGAAGTTTAACACTCAAAAATTGTTTTTTTTTTAAAAAATACAAATCACACTTTTAGGTCAAAACTCAAGATGATTTAAAGGTGGAATTTGTTTGCAGCGTAGGAGGGTTGGATGCTTGGTAATAAGGACTGCAGACAGACAGATGGACTGAGACACAGAGACAATATTTATCTGCCTGTCTCTCTGACTGTCTTTGGGTTCATACAAACTTCACTAAGCATCCATCACTACCAAATCTCACGACACCTACTGATTTAGTTTGATACCGACACACTGTACAGCCTTTAAACATTATGTAAATACTAACACACCCAAAAACCTCAGCCATCGCCACTTCCAACTCTGTTTTACAGCCTTTACCATCCACAATCACCTCATCAATCATGTATCACTCAAGCTATTGAACCAAAAAAAGAAACAAAACCAAAGGAAAGGCGTCAGTCAGCAGCCCCTGCTCCTTAGAAACCCCAGGCCGAGTACTGGCCTGGTTAGAGGCAAGCCAAAGGCTTTGAGAACGATTTAAAATAAAAATGGACACTTGAGACTTTTTCTATTTATTGACAAATCGAAACCAAAGAAAACCTTTTTCTGCACCTAACTGTTCCAACAAGGGAAAAAACTGAAGATGGAAGAGAATTATTACTAAAATAAAAAAGAAAAAAAAGAGTGGTGGTGACGTCGAGGACGGAGGATGACGACGATAAGGAGAAGGAGGGAAGAACGAAGGAAGGATAACATCATGGGAGCAGAGAAGTAGCTTTGTTCTGCCTGATATTGCATCAGGCCATCTTTAAGGGAAAGCAAGTTGGGGACTAAAAAGGGTAAAACCACATGGGAAGGAGGGAAGGATTCAGTGGGGGATGCCACTGACCATTTTCTTCCCTCCGACCCCCAAAAAAGGCAGAACATTAATGTGTCTCTCACGGTTGAAGAGTGTCTTTAACGTGTGCCTATGCAGTTTTTCAAAGTAAAAAAATGGTTAAAAGAACAACAGAAACCTCATCAGCTAACAAACCAAAGATTCACCGTTAAGTCCAGTAGCAGTTCTTCTCCCCCCAAAAAGGAAAATCTCGACTTTACTAACCAGCATGTACACACCTACATCATGATGGATGACGTGCATCCATGCTAGAGTGCTGTGTGTGGGTTTATGTGGGTTATGATCGGCTAACTATTATCATACTACATCTGTTGAAGGCTGAGCAAAGCTTTCTTTGTTAGCTTATAGGCTAATCAAGTATGGTTGTCCCTCAGCTTAATAGCCAGTAGCATTTCTTTCTTCTGCACTTCCATTAAAGTTGTCAAACTTCTTACAGTTTCTCAAAGGATAGCCAGTATTCCGCTTGTATGCTAGCAGATATCTAGCTTAAATTCCCCACAGCAGGCACTCGAAACCATAGTTTTCTAAGCTAAAATGTAGGTTGAACATCTGGTAGTTGATGTTGCTCATTCCTCTGGCATGGCATCCACACATGCAGCCATCATACTAATAAATGCTTCTCATCCACAAACTTGACCAGGGTCACTACAAGCTTCTGATGCTAAAAAAGAGAACATTTGTTGTTGAATTTTTCCCCCACCACATCATTACCTGCTTCACAGGACAAAGTCTACCTCCGATAATCTCCAGCAGTAGTAAAAAAAAAAAAAAAAAAAGCTCCCAGACAACAGTCCAGAACTTTCTTTTCTCTGCTTCACATCCATACGGTTTTACACATTGGAGATGGAAGCATCTCGGTGCAGTAGCATTAAGAAAAAAACACCTAGTGATTGACTGTTACTCAAATGATTCCATCTTCCATGTCTAGTTCCACCTATTGTGGGGAATCAGACACCTTTCCATGTTGAGCTGGCTGTTGTCTGGTGCAATTCCTACTGCGGAGAGAGTACAATGTAATGCTATGTGAAATGTACAGTGCATACCAAAGATTTTTTGCTGTACTAACAGTAGCACACTGACACCTTTTCTTTTTCCATACATCTTTAACATCTAAAACAACCAATTTGTTTTCCATTTAGCTGCTCACAGTGCTGTTTGAGTGACTGTCTCTTAGTTTTTACTTTTCTACCCAAACCTAAACTTGCTAGCGTACAGTGTTTTACAAGGGATCTAATAGCAAACAGGCCTCTTCACTTTTCTTGGTGTCCAAATACAAGACTTAAAAACAAGAATTTGAAACAGGGAAAAAGCCCCCAGTTCTGTTTTCTGAATTTTAATATCAGAGGTGTGATAACAGACCAAGAAATTAATATACAGGGGACAATCCACAGAGCCAAAGTCTGTCAAGCTGAATTTTGGCTTACATGAAAAAGCACTGCTGGCTTGGGTGAAAAGCTTGGAAAGGTGAGGAGACAGTTTTTAAAAGCATCTTTCATTGCACCATTTTGTCATTGCCATGCTGGAGGACGAGCTTCACAGAGAGAGTGATGATTGGACATGCTAACTGTCTGTAGCTAACAAACCTATGTTAGCTTGCTCTTTAGGGGGAGGAAATTTGCTGCTGCTGCTCCACACAGAACAACAATAAATGAAACTAAACCAAAAACACCACACCTGCTGAGAGAAACTGCTAAAATATCGGTCAAATAGCTTTATCCTTAGTTGTCTCTCTCTTTCTGTATGTAAAGCTTCTAGTCCAAAGAAATCATCCGCCCACCTGACCCTCCCAATCTTGCTAATCTCGCCCAACGGAGGGGTGTGGGTTATGGCTCAGGTGATGGCGGCCATTTTCCATTCCCACTTGCAGTTCTATCTGGATGTAACACAGGCTAAACCTGCCAAACTAAAAGAAAAAAAAAAAAACGGTATGAAACCAAAAACTGTCCCAAGAGGTTTTCATTGCTTGTCTGTTTTAGAGTACTTGCAAATTATTTGCCAATACTTACGTGTCTACTATTACTACAATGTTCCTTCCTAGGTTCTTGCAATATGTGATTTTTTTTATTTAATGTAATTTATGTTTTCTTTTAATTCTGAATTCATTTATGCGAACAAATTTTGTTGCCAAATCTCCCTCTCAACCCTTTTACCCTTGATGATTAGCTTTGCCAAAGTTTACATTGTATTTCCTTTTCTTTCAGTTCAATGCTGTATTTATTTATGATGTGTGTTAGAACACACTAGTTTTGTACTTAATAATAATTTAATGTTATTTAATTAGATGTAATTGTTTTTTGATGAATATTTATGAGTATTTAAAAATGTTAGTTGCATCAAAGATGCAGTGCTTACGTCAGGCCTGTTAATTTATTTTTAGTTAGCTTTACTTTAAAAAGCAGATAAAATGTTGTTTTATGAATGTTTAGATTTAATGACAGAACAATATAGGAATGTCAGAATAGACTTGCGTACTTTTGAATGTCAACACTTGCTCTCACTCTTTAGTCATTTAGTTTTTTTGTCCAGCTAATAATTTTTCTTTTTTGGAAAATGAAAACAATCTCTTTATGACAAATAATAGCCTACTAATGATGAGCACTGCATCTGTTTTTCTTTTCCTCCCTGTGATTTTTGTGGCTATTTTATTGGTTGCTTTGTTTTTTAATTTGTTTACATCCTACTGACCATTGTTGAACAAGCAATGAATTTCAGACTGATGTTCTAGTAACACTTGATCAGGTCAAGTAAGGGCCACACGTTGATATAAACTGACTCACCAAAGATAACTGGAATCCTTGAGAGGCCAATAAACTGTGTGTTTACATCCACGCAGCTCATACCCTGGTTAAGGTCTCATTCATACTTTCACTTTACAAAGGTATTAACAGTATAGTCTACACGTGTTCAAAAGCATGAAAAATCCCTGCATGTAAGCCAGGCTCTTTATGGTTTTATACGTTTCAGGGCATTTTGTTGCACTTCAACTCGTTACCAAGACTTTTCCTTATAATTTCAAACTAAACATTTGTTAGTTGCATTTAATGTCTCATATGGGGAAAAAACAATATTATAAATGCTCTTGCATTGCCCATGTATGGCTAAAATTCACATGGGTAAAGATTATTTTGATTTTTTCTTAACAAAAGCCTTATTTTGTGATCACAATTCTAAGAGGCCCCAGGTTGACAGGGGCAACATTTTCAAGTATGAATAAGGATTAATTCATCTACAGTCACATTATTACCCCATTCAAGCTTAAGCTATTTTCCTTTCTCCAAGTTAAATCCAGTAATTCTATCAGCATTTGTGTCAGGGTTCAGATAGTTTCTTGAGCATTTGTAAAGTGATAGTGTTGGAGCTAAAACAGAGTGTGAAGTAGCTCTTTAAGTTTCCGGTGCCCATCCATGACAGTTTCTGCTGCAGATTCTGGTGTGTGGGCTCCACACAACCCAACAAGCTGTCAAAAACATTATGATGAGTTGTTCGAGAGAAAAATATTGTTTTACTTTTTGTTTTCTTGAACATTTCCAATTGAAAAATCATTTTGATGTTGAAACATCTTCTTGAGAATCTCGACATTTCATAAAATCACTGAGCTTTAGAGAAACAACATCTTGTGTATAAAAAAAGCTTTTTATTTCAAACCTTTCAGTAATTCTCCAGGTTATTGTCAACAGGATGTAATATTAACACACACCACCTCTACAGTGAAAGACCATGCTGTGTTTCCTACCAGATTATTGGCATGTGTGGCTGCGTGAATGCAAACACACCGACTTGTTTTACTCGTTAGAAAGGAAAACTGAGGAGTCCCTTAAAGCTAGCTGCTTCCAAGACTGACTTTGTGTGTATGTAAAAAGAAGAAAACTTTCTATTTCAGTAGTGAGAACCAGAGAGGCTACCTCACTGACTTTCCATTTGTCCTTTTAATCGTGTTGATGAAACCAAAGAAACCAAAGATTTTTGTCCTCTTCAGTACGGTCTGCGTCCAGCTCTACACTTTTGGTCTCTCTTTTTCATGATGATGCTACATTTTGTCCCCTCCTTCTCATTTTCCTTTCCACTCCCTTCCTCTTTCTCTCTTTCCCCTCCTTCTCTCTTGGCCTTGCGTTGTCTCTATTCCTAAAGAAGAGTGTGAAGGGGAAAGAGGCAGGTGTAACACTGGGTCTGCTTGGTCTGTTTTTCTCAGTCCTTCACTGCTGAAGAAGGGTACTTACATTTTATGGCTTCAGAATACTTCAAATGAACTATGTAGCGCAGCAGAGACATAAATGTTCATTCCTGTTTCTTAAGGCCACACTAAAAGTCTGCAGTCACAGAATCAAGCCACCCAGTTCTGCTGCCAGCGAGGGGTTTTATGACATAGTTAAACCATCCGACAAACACTTTGTTTATGGTATAATAACACTTCTAGACTATGATATTCAAATGAAAACCAAGATGCTGTTTTGCACTGTTACATGCAAGCTGCATATTCATGAAACCACACTGATACCTAAGAGTTTATGGCGATAAATAAAAATTTAAAAAAAAGTCCTTCGAACGTACTCTGAGGATGAAGGTCTTGGATGAGATGACAAGGCTTTGTGTTCTGTCCAGACGTCCACATCCTGCTTCTTCATCAACAGATAGTTTCCTGTGGGCTCTGTTTATTTCCAACAACATTCTCCCTGTTTTCTACTTTACACTATCCTTCCAACAGTAATTAGGGGGCTGATTGTTACCAACTTTGTGCTGCATAGCAACCGCAAGGATGCAACGCTGCTCTGACCCTTTGAGCTCAAGGCTGAACTTTTCTGTTTGATGGGTGGGAAGCCTTGTAAACTACTTTTGGTCCTGATAATTGCCCGTGAAGTCTGTAAAGTTAAATAGAAGGAAGAACTGTAAAACTGTGAGAGACCAACCAGAAACTGTTTTCTGGTTGCAATGAGGTCCCTTTAGCTAAATGCTAATGCCACACTAAACTAAAATGCAGATGTTTAGCAGGTAATGGTTTATGTGTTAACCATTTTCTTTTGCTAATTTGTACAGAACATAGTTCAGAAGAGACCGTTGGGAATGTCGGTTTTGCAGGTATTTGGTCATACACCAAAGTTTTGGTAAAAAAAATACTAAGTTCATCCTGATAAAATCAATAACATAAAGTAAGAGGAGCTTCACAATTATTACGATGTATCCTACTGGGACCTTGAATATCTGTACTGAATATTAAAGCAATCTATCCAAAGTTGGGGACCAACGTGGTTAACCCTAGTAACTTATTGACTAACTGAAACTGATACCAGCACAGTCAGAGCATGATCTGGGGTGAGATTTCTCCAGCAGTTGCTCTGATTGATGTTGAGACTGAAAACTTAATAGTACAACCAACCAATCACCATTAATATGCCTGACATACAGCATGTCATTGTAAAAGACAACCACCACGTTGGTGGGAAAGCAAAGCATACTACACAACACCATTTATACATCCAGCTGTGCCATACATCTGCCCTCTTCTTCCAAGTGTTTGGCTTTAAGATCAACCATAGTGGCCAACTGGCAACAAATCCATGGCTTGTTCTGGTTAAAGTCAAGGATTGAGCCAATTTTTAGACCCCTGCTGTTACACTCTGCTTTTCCAAACTAGGCCAAAACAAAGATGTCGAAAGCGCTTTTGTTGCAAAGTATGAGATAACCTTGGATGAGTGCCTTGCTTGAACCAAAGCGAAGTCTAGACCTCTCTGTTGTGCTGTACACATCCTATTCCTTTCAAAACTAAATACCTCTCTGATTTCCTCTCTGATCTCTGGTACTTTGCAATGCAATCAACGCGAAGAAATTCAGAGTGAATACCAAAGGCTTTCTGTTCTGTTTTCATTTTCCTGAGCTTGGCTTGCACAGGCAAGTCTGTTTTTTCACAGCTGTCCAAAGGAGAACCCGAGTATATTCTAAACTTACTTGTGTAGAGACGGGCCTGAGGTGCAGATAATGCAAATACATTGCCGAAAAAATTCAGAATACCATAGGAGGAGGTAAATATATTTGAAAAACGTATCTTTTTGAGTTAGCGCCAAGCTAGTGTGAGTAGCAAATGAGCAGGATTCACACATGAAAAAATCTCAGTGTCTGAGTGAGAAAATTTTGACCCTTTGGATTTCCGTATGTACTGAAGGCCGAAGAGTCAAATAAGAAAAAGCCTTGTTTCTCACTATTACTTTTAAATTGTGTCATTATTTCACATAAGTTTCTTGTTTTCCTTACACCACAGAGTAAAAAATTATTCTCTTGGTGATCACAAGAAATCTCACTGAAGCAAATATTTTGTGATCTGCAGAAACTGTGCTATCAAACATTTTCCTGCGATTTTTGTAATTTTTTCCTGCAGATCCGTGTAAAAACACTCAGTGTTTAATACTAATTGATTTCTGAATCCAGCTTAAGTGGAAAGGCAGCTCGTTCCCTCTCATCGTCCTCCCCTTCTCTTTCCTCAAATGGTTGCAAAGCTTTAAATGATGAAAAAAACATGGAGACAAACTTGTGCGAGTTGTGCGCAGACCGTGCTCTCTTTACCAAACTGTTGCAGATATACCTCATAGACACTAGTGTTAGGATGATGTTATAATAGCATATGTCATAAATTATTCACTTGCTCTTCTTCCTTTTTTGGTAACTGTAACTTTAAAATGAAACAAATGTGGGTAAAAAAGCTTTACACATTTTTATGTTGTGATTTTTTTGTAATAGTTAAAAAGGTGCGCTAAAACCAAAAATGAAAAATGCTTGTCTTCTTCTATGCTCTTTTTCTTGTCGATGTATTACTGTTCCTCTCCGTCCCATCTGCTGAGGACTGAGAGGTTTATGATTTAAGACCTTTTTTATTTTTTGGTCTCTGGTTCTTTTCCAGGGGTCCTTGTCTCCTCATGTGAATATTTTGGGGATTGGGAACATTGTTGGAATGATGCCAGAATTACTTGTTTCAGCCCAAAATAATACCAGCTTCTTTGAATTCATCGATTTCCTTTCAAATCCAGCAACATTTCAGTTTATTCCTTTGCATCATTTTCTAAACTGTTGTTTTGGTGTCCTTTTCCTGCATTATTAATGCTAGCATCACAGTTACATTATCCATACAGCAGTGCTATAGCTCAAATTTTATGCATGAGTATATTTACGATTAGCTAGCCGTGTAATGCATTGTGATTATTATTATTAACCTTATCATTATCATCCTCTCATTTCATTTCAAACACTGTTTGCTATACAGACAGAACTTTGCACTACATCTTGCATTGCAATGACCATTGACCTGCTGATAAAAAACTTGCTAACTTGTTTCCATTTCAATCAGTTTAAGAGGGTGAAGCATCAGTGTCTACGCAGTGAAGGGACTGTGAGGTTTTCAATGAGCTACCAAGCTTACGGGTAAATTTGTTTGGTGATTTAGACACCAGCCAGTGACAGTGAGAGTTCAAGTCGACATAATGCACGAGATGTTTCAACATTTCTGCTGAATTTAGAGTCAGAGATGGAACATCATTGGCAGATATTGATAGTAATTGCTTGGGCTGTTCTGCAGCTGTTTGGCTCTGCACTGATGTACTTGATTTATTTTTGCCTGTTCAAGTTAAAACGAGGTTCACACTTTTTAATACTGGCACCCAAAACTGAAAACCGAAACTGAAAATCTCATAATGCCAATTTTAAGAAGTTTTATCACTTGATGTTGACAAATCTGATGTTTGATTGTGGCTAAGCAAGGTGCATCAATTTAAAAACAACACTTTCAGTTAAAAACAAAGTCACTGAGCCCTCTAATGTTAATATGAGGAACCCCAGGTGAGTGACAGTACTGTTTCCAGGTAGAATTCAGATGTGTTTGGACAATATTCCTTGGCTTAATCCTAGCAGAGACTCCACATTTTGTTTTTCTGACAGCGCTGGAGAAAGGTCCGACTGAACCCAGCCTCACTCTGGTAGAGGAAACAAAATACTTTGACTTGTTGGTATTTCTTCAAACCAGGCACAGTCATCGTGCTCGTCATTAAGTCCAGGGTGCTACGGCTGGGCCCCTGCAAAATTGTGTTGAGTGAATGTTGCGGAACATGTCAGGTAGAGAGGTAAACTCTGGCATTCAAGTTATTAAATCTTAGCAAAAGATCCAGCAGGTCTGCCAAACTGCACGATCAGAATCTTTGTCAAAGCCCACCATTTTCATTGTGTAAGTTTCCAGCTCAGAGATTGTTGCTGTTGTTTTGTGATGCAGATAGAAGAGGGGGAGGCCACTGGCAGGCGTGTAGAGCCTACTCTCTGTGAGTCAGTCTGGCAACCAAACAGCTGAACAAGATCGAGAGAACAAATGGGCCACCAAACAAAATGACAGCAGAGATTTATTTTTTAATTTAGATTTAAGTTACTTCAGCTAAATAAGCCTCAGTCGAGTATTTCTAACTCACTCAGTGAACCGAAATCCATAAGTGTTTGTGTTTGTAATGAAGTTCATGCAGTGTTAGTTAAAGGAGAACCAAAGTACAGTTTAGAGCACTTTCAGTACTTCCTGACTCGTCTTCCATGACTGATTCGCTTCAGAGCCTCAAACGACATGTTTTTTTCTGATTGGAATATGTTTTGAAAATCATAAACAAATTACAGAGTTTTTATTTTGTAATTTTTTTTTACTTGGATGGTGATGAAGTGTAGATACAAGACCTCCAGATGAATTTTAGCACAAAGCGTATGCTCTACATGCTGTGAAAAATCGCCTGCTTTGAGTTGATGTTGGAGGATTCGTTAACATCCAAAGCGGACATTTTTAAAATTTGCAAAAGGAATTCCTTTTACGCTTCAGTTTCTGTTATCAAACTGCTTAATGTCGTAAATAACTGTAGGTTAGATAAACCACAGGGCTACAACTGAAATATATCTGTTAACATCACAGTCACGCCTCAATGTGGTTTTAACACTGCTTCACTTGGGAAGACCTGAAGTCCTGAAATAGGATGTTTTTAACTTCTACATGAGATAAAAACTGAAACTTTCAACAGTTTCTTTACAGAACTTTCAAGGCTCTGTACAAAACAATTCTGATTAGATATAGATTATACAAAGCATTTCACAGCAGGTCAAGTTACAGGTGAAAAAAAAGTAAAATTTTGTTTCTTACGTCAGCGACCATGACAGTGAGGGGTCAAAGTCAAAGAGGTAACATCAACTGTAAACCAAATCAATAACATTTTGTTTTTGAAGTTAACGGGCATCACAACAGGCTGCTCCTGAGCTTAACATGTGAACTGCATCTGATTAATAAACATCAAGTTTGACCACACTATCCAACCACATGCTCTGCCGCCAGAACCTCACCTGACCCAAAACAATATTTCATTGCTTTATGTTTACCGACATTTTTCTCTTTTCCTTTCCTTTCCTTTTTTTTCTGTTTTACCATTTCCTCTCATGGCTGTCATACCGTAATCAAAATCAAGTGATGCATTTTTATTTTTTACATTTGTTTGGAACAGAAAAAGAGAAGTGACTGAAAACTTGTGGTGTGGAATAAAACAATGATCAAACATGAAGGAGATATTTGAAGGATTAATGTTGTTCCACTCTATGTATAAAAGAAGAAAAAAAACAATAAAGAAACCACAATGGTCTTATCCATGTACAACATACTCCTGTAGTTATTTTTACTGCCCTGAAGGCCCACAAAAACACACTTCCATATGCTTGGATTTCATGTGTAAGGATTTCATTAGAGGTAAAAGATGCCAAATTTTCATTTAAAATGTGGAGAAAATGTGTTTCGAAGAAATTAGTACAATGAAACACTAAACCAAAGTGTGAAGTAAAACCAAACAGTTGTACTTCTTCTGGGCTCCTTGGTGGCTCACCTGATGACCTGTGCTGATGGTCCTTGCTGCTCCTCATCCCCTCTTCCTCCTCTCCCTTTCCTGTCCTCCTCCAGCAGTCACTATTTAAAAAGCAGAAATGATGAAAAAAATCTTTCAAAACATTTTCTTATTTTAAATACAGTCCTTAAGTAAATCACTTCTCGTCACTGCTCACCCTGGAGGCTGCCTATGTTTTCCAATAAACAAGGACCTTATACCACAGAGGTACTAAGTTACTGTACATTATTACTGTTCAATTAACTGTAATTTGATTGCACAAATTCTAAGCGTGCGAATGTACCAGACACAGCACCCTTGAAAAGCCACAAAAGTAAGAAAAATGTAGCTCTGCATTTCGCTAACAGTCCCACAATTTAGCGCTCTTCATTATATATGTGTGAAAATGACTGTTGTGTGACTGTAAGCACCACAGTGAAAAAAATCTGGGATTATGAAAAATGACATGATGAGATAAAAATGGACATGAAGTTTAAAAAAAGTAAAAAAGATGAAAAATCCTGAAATAAATTAAAAACAGACTCTTGAAACGTGCGTTCTGAAATAGAAAATTCTATAAAATAAAAAATACACAAATTGTTGGTTCACTTAAATTTTTTCCAAAATTAATTCCAAAGAATATTTATTTCACAGGTTTTTTTTTTTTTCATTTTTTAATATCGATCACTTTGGGGTTCCATATAAAAAGTCAAGATTTGTTTCCCTGGTAAACACTGATACATCAAACATGTTTCTCCTCTAAAACTTGAAATTGCACTTAAAAACACCATAAAATACACAGACACAGAATGTAACGCCACATTTCTTAGTACCAAAATAAAGAGATGTAAATTAACATCTGGCAAGCTGCAAATATGTTGTTACAGAATAAATTAGTAACATGATTACTGACAACATATTTATTTGTTTTCCCACAGAAACAGCACAGAGTCTTATAACAGGATATCTGCTGACTGAGACTACAAAAAGATTTCTGTTTCATGAATATGTTAAGTCGCTGGCAGCACTTTGTTATTGTGGGATTATAATCTGGATAAATAAACAAAAAGTCTATCGAAGGAAACCGTGAAACCATCCTTCTTTAACCACAGTGTGCTTAGTCTGAGCCACTTGCAGGAGTCAGGATACAAACATCAGATCCTGTACTTTGTATGAACTGCATCCGTCTGACTGCATTTCTATGACAAGGCTTTAAATGTAGAGAATCACTTGTTAAACTCATCACCTCTGAACATAATCCAGTCAGTCTTGTATAAGTAATATTTGGTGGAGAGAGGGCAGACGACCCAACAGCTAACAAGGTTGTGTGGACTCGTCTTGTTAACACAATCCACTGAGAATAACCTTTTGTTTATTCTCTGCCTTTTCTTGATATATTTCTTAATTTTCTCCTTTCAGCCATATTTCCCCACAGATATGTTGGAAGTTTTATCTTGTTTAAAATTGTAAAGTCTTGTCAATCTTTTTCCTCCCTTCCTTTTACCCTCTCTATCCATCAGTTCATTTATTTTTTTCTGTCTCTGTCTTTAAACTATCTCTCCTCCTCTGTCTTCTTCTCCATCTCTTGTCCCTTTATCCTTTTCTTCTCCGTGTCACTCTTCTCTCTCGGTGTAATCATCCCAGCATCCATCTCCTCTCATCAATCCACCTCGTCACTTCTCCCCTTTAAACTCGCCATCCTCCTCCTCCTCTCCCCTTTTAATCACTCCATCCCAGCCTCCTGCTCCTCTGCCTCTCTTTGTTGCCAGGGAAACAGCAGTCCATTCTGTAGCTGTTAATCTTTTGACATTGTCTTTCTATTACCTGTGGGTCAGATGCTTGATAAGGAGGACAAAGGGTGGAAAACCACACAGCGACTCACTTTAAACATTTGTAACATGTTGGTCTTCATTAACACAAGTCAGATCTGCAGTGACGGCCAAAAGGAAAAAAAACATTAACAGTGGTAAGAATTTTATTCTCACTGCTCTGAGTACATTCATGCAAATTCTGTTAGAATCAGTTTTCACTGGCACAGTCTGACGTGTTAGTTCGATCCTGCGGCCATTCTGGAGGCTGTGGTTGTGTGTCAGATTTGTCTTTATAATATATAAATATCAAACAGGATACCACTCATTGTGAACTGAACCTCGAAATAAAGGTCTCTGGGCTCATCTAAACACAAAGACTCAAAAGTTACCCCGAGGCAAAATGTGTGGGGAACACTCAATTGATTACTGGTGAAACAGCAGCACGCTGTGCTCCTAACAACACACAATAAATTATGTTGTTCCCAAGGAAAGTCACACTAAACTGAGGGAAATCTGATTGTCTCAGAAAGCAGGTTCTCCGCAGCCTTTTCTACCTGGGAATACTGCGCCTTCGTTGGGCCTCACCAATCTGAAGAAAAGCTGATCCGGCCTGCTTGGACTGGAGTGTAATGTCTTGACAGCGTATTAAAGGAGCAACTCGCTAGTTTCACATGTAAAAACAGCTGGCAGAAGTCAGCAGTTTACTCAAAAAAAGAAGGTGAAGAAGAAGAAGAAGAAGAAGAAGAAGAAGAAGAAGAAGAAGAAAAAGAGAATCACTAGGATTCCCCATAACTTACACATTTCTCTGTGGAGTGGATTTGAAAGTCTAAAATCAAATCGTGAACTTTTGTCATTTGTCAGGCAAATTTTTTCCTGTTGATTTAAGATGAGGGTTTTTACATTGCAGCTAATTATTGTAAGGGATGAGCCTTCATGCAATAGTCACCTTTAAGCGGATGTGTTAACTACCAGCAGACTGCAAAAAAAGAGTTTTTGTTTGCCTACGGGAACTAGACTCCCCGATTGGTGGATGTTTGAAGAGTATAATAAAGTATGTACATAATTAATTAACATTTAAGCACTGTTGGATGCACTTACCTCTTGAGTTTACAGTTTTCAACTGAAATCTGTTGCCACAGTTGTCAAGACAGTACCGTATGTAAATGCTGTCTCGGGACTCCTGATCTCTCACAAACATTGTAAGTAAAACTAGGAAAGCATTTCTTGTCTTCTGGAGTATATTATCTTCTTATTCTGAGCTAATAAACCTCCATTTCTCAAGATAATTATTTGATAAACTGGTGATCTTGAGAAAATGGAATAGCCATTTTCTCTTTCCATATTCACAAGCCAATGTATACAAAAAACCCCAGCAGTATGAAGCACGTAGGTTACTCTGTAGGCTTATATGAGGGCAAAAACATGACAGTCTGAGTCTAACTCTGACCTTTAGGTTCACCTAACTGTTCCCAAACAAGAGTGTTGAAAGGATTGAGAAACAGTTAACACTGACAACAGCCTACTTGTATGTTTGCAAAAGGGAGTTTTCAAATAGTCAAATTCAGGCTAGAATTGTCCTGATATCAGACACAAGTTTCAGCTTTCTAATGAACTGGGGGATGTGGGTGGATTCAGGTCTGGACCCAGGCGAGCCGGAGACTGAAGCTCATTCAGCTTCCTCATCTTAGCCTCATTTTGCATCACTCCCTGATTCTGTCTCCCTTTAATTCTGCAAATGGTTACATCCCTGGTTTTTTTTTTGATGCATGAGAATGTATTCATTTTTTCCCACCTTGTGCTTTCCCTCCTTTTTTATCTTTATCTTGCTGTACCTTTTTCTTTTCCATCTTGACATTTATCTTACTCTCTTCCACTGTTGAAATCCTTCTATCACTCTTCCTCCTCATGTATCATCTCTCCCTATTCTCTTTTGTACTCTTACAAGTTTTTTTTCCCTCATTTTGTACTTTACCCACCCCCTTCATTGTATTTCTGCCATCCCTTCCTTTTTCTTATCCTTTCTATTCTTTCCTCCATTCATCTCTCCTAGTTTACCCCTATTGTTTTCCATTAGTTTTCATTTATCTCTAATTCTCTCTTTCCTCCTCTCTTACCTTCCATTCCTCTTCACCTCTGTTCTCCCAAATATATTTTCAATTTTTCTTTTACTTTATTTCCCACTCCCTCCTCTCTCTTTTTTTCTGTAGAAATCAATGGTTGTTCTCTCAATAGGAGGTCATGGGGTTGCAGTGCTGGCGTCCCGGATTTTCAATTACTAGCAGACTGCAGTCACCATGACACACATGCACACACATACATACATACACGCACACACACAAACAGTCACACACATGCACACAATTTGTCCTGAACAGCCCCTCCCCCTCTGAGCTGATGGGGAGGCAAACGGACAGAGCAAAGTCAAAAAA
>JAPZDY010000011.1:2527792-2539640 GCA_029783645.1 Ctenochaetus hawaiiensis
CACTTAGTCTTTGTGTAATAATGACAACAGCTTATTACGATGTCCCCGAGTCAGTGCAGGGTTAGGGCAGTGCTTTTTGCAGTAATAAATCTTAATGACTCTTTATTATCTTGTATAATTCCTTTTTTCCCCGGTGAGTAAAATATAGCGGAAAAGGTTCTGGCATTTTCAAGAGCAAACAAGGTTCTACCAGCCAGTTAGGAATATATTTGGTTGATTTTGATAATAATATAGAAAATCTTGGTGTGTAATATCATGATCGGCAACCAACCCTTCTCCGATAGAGTTGGGGAGTTGGTGGTGTAGAGTTGGTGTCAGTACTGTGGCTTCATCTGCAGATCAAATATGTGCAGCTCCAGGAGACGTCACCAGGACATAACGGCAGCAGCTGTTTCAGGAATATTTTGGGTTGATTTTTGTACAGCAGCCTGCAGTTGAAACATTTCATCCATCCTTGTGCAGTCAGTGATTTAGCCCTTTTTTTGGTGTGTTTGTCCTCGGAAAGTGGTCTTGTGAACCCTATCAACTGTGTTAATTGGCTCCCCCGCACCATTAAACATTAAGCCAATGTGAAGCGCTGCTCCAAACCTGGCACCTGCTGACCAGGAGCTGTCAGGCAGAAGTCCAGCAGGACAGAGGATTTGCTCCATATCAGAACAGAGAAAAGCTTATCTTGTCTTTCCTTATTTCTAAAACTTATCTTTTTTGTTATCTTTTGCAGTCGCAGACAGTCATTTTTATCTTTTGATTAATGAACTATTTTTTATTTATTTTTGTTTTTCATGAACAATAAAATTAGCAATAATTTTAGATGGACATATGTGTTGAACTCATTTTATTTAATCTTTCTTTTAAAACACATTCAATGAGAACAGAACTGTGTCTAGCCAAAGAAATTGAATTACAGTTGCTCACTAATTGTTTGTCGATAAGTCTTGGTCAATTAAAAATTTAAAAAATTACATTAAAAATTAAAAGTTTTTCAGCTTTACTAATACCTTTTACTTTTTCAATACAAATTCAGCTTGAAGTCTGCTTTAATCATTCTCCTAAATTAAACCTCACATTCTGCAGTCACAGCATTTTTTTATCTCTTATATTGTCCAATGAAAAAATAAACAAAATGCACCTGAAATTACAAATATACAAGCTCTTTGTATTACACTCCCTGCCTTCTGGCCCCATCTGTGTCAAACCCAGTGGTTGAGAAGGTGTTAAAACAACATATATATGGTTTCTTATTTATGGTATTTTTAGTATAGAGGATAGAGATACAATTTCTGTTGATCTGTTGAATGTGTGTTGTTTATGTGTCTCTCTCAGGACTAAAGTTATAAAGATTGAGAATCAGCTGTTGGAGGCTCATTTAGATCTTCCAGTCAGCTTAGGATCAAAAACTTCAGTAAACCTGATCTAAGGTTAACATAAAAGTTAAGTTTTTGCGTAATTGATGCGGCAGTTAACTGAGTATTTCTCAGTCCTATTCTCTGAAACAGGCCACCAGATACCCTGTTAACGCTGTATGTCCATCAGGTAAGAGCTGAAAACAGACAGTCCTCAGCTGAATAAACACACTGAACTGAAATGAGTTCTGAGTTAAAGGTGATCATGACAGGCAGGTGTGGTCACGATTCTCACAGTCACAAATGCACATTTAACCACTGACGCTTAAACACACAAGCTAAACACACTGCAACATCATCACGTCCATGTTACATAAGGAGGACTGGCAAGAACCCATCATTTTACTGAAAATACAAAATTCTAAAGGCCTCAATGTTCTTAAAATAAACCGGTTAGTATTCCGAACCTGTACAAAGGCAAAATGTTAATACTGGTTTAAAACTGGTAACGGGAAACCGGAAAAAGTCACCGTCAAAGTGTTCCTGCATTCCTGATCTTTCTCTTTGAATGTTGTGTCGTTGCAGTACCTAATAAATGAAACCAAACGACTCGTCCACAGCCATGCCAGCAGCTCTGTTAAACTGTACTTGATCACATTTTTAGCAAAATTCTAACATCAGTATACAAACATGTTCACCCTCTTATTTAGTGTGATAGAATGCTAATATATGCTAAAGCGCTAAAAAAGATGACAGCTGAGGTTGAATTGAATTGAATTGAATTTTATTTATTTCGAACATAACAGAAATGCATCTAAAAGCAGAAAGAAAACAATCAAAAATTAGTGTCCGAAAAGGAGTAGGTGGAAGTGAAACTTATATATGCCTACCCCTTTCTCACCTATTTATAAATAAATAAATAAAGACGAAGACTAAATACAACTTTAATTTCATGGGAATGTCAGTAGCCTATCTCGAGTATTAGTAAAAGTAATAAGGTCTGTACAAGTATGGAAATTATAGTGCTTCTACTCTGAATGCTGTAAAGATATTCAAAGTTCAAATTACATTTACTGATCAATTAAAACTCTTCCATTTACCAGATACCTGAGGTGTTAAGATGAGTCGGAGGCGTGCAGACTCCCAGGGGTCCCTGGGGCCCGATGATGAGGTCATGCCCTACAGTGACGATGAGACAGATGACGAGTTAGATGCTAGCTCTGAAGGGGAACCAGAAGAGCTGCCAGATGCCCCGCATCCTCCGGTGGAAGCAAAGCCCAGTGGTGAGTTATTAAAGACACACTAAAAATGACTTTCTTTTGTCAGACATCTCTTTCAGCATCAGATAAGACTGGTCAGTTTAAATTTTGTCCAACGATTGCAGAGATGGGTTCAGAATGTGCTTAGCTTAGAACACTTAGCACTTAACAAGACTGGAGACGTGGAAACTGTTAACTTAGTCTCATCAAAAGCATTATTATACTAGAAATGCTATGCTTTACATATTGCATTTATGTTAAGGAAGCCATAGTTATCTAATAATAATATGTAAATAATGACATCTTTTTCAGAGATGGCATGGAAGGTGAAAGCCAATGACCGACCTTATCACCACTTGCCCGAATTTCAGAAAAAGGTCTTCCTGTGCTTTAAGAAGAGCCGATACTCTGTAAGTTCTACTGTTGACATAAATCTGCATTCTGATGGACTCATCTGCAGTTGCCTTTATTCTCCTTCCTTGTTGTTTCTGGTAGAAACTAACCCTGAGCATATAGAGCTATATGTCAGCTAAGAGGGAGTGTCTGCTGATACATCGCTGTCACTCCCTGGACAAAGAGCAGGAAGTTCTGCATATTTTCAAGCTATTAAATTTGCTCACGCTATAATCATTTAACAGTAAGTATTTATATGTTCTTCCTTTATGTTGTCATTGGTTTAATTTTTATCTTTCTATAACAATTAACCTGGAAGAGAAACTTGCTGTAGGAAGACGGTCCATCACAGTAAACATTTCCTGGTAGTTTTTATACATGTTACTTTGGTGTTATAGATAATACAGTGGCGTTTGCACTGAATTACCAACAAGCTCCCAGGTTTGTTGACCATGAAGATTCTTCAAGACAGTCCATTACCACATTATAACAGGTAGCTTTGATTAAGAAATAGTTTTCCTGTCAATCACTGTGTGTTGCCAATTTTCAAATTAAAAACAGTAGGTGCCTGGAAGGAGGAAATCAACCTACTGAACATATTACTTTTGGGAATACTTCATGTTTGGATAGTGAAGCCAACTTCAGGCTGTTGGTTGTCATTTGTTAGATGAAAAATATGCTTATTGTTTATTAAGAACTGATATAGTCTCACTTTTAATCACATAAATGTTAGAGGTAGCTCGTTTGGGTTGGGTAATTTGCATACTTGTTTATCTGTTAACAAGAAAAGTGTTTTTTTATTAATTGTTTTTCTCTTTTGAGGGTAAAAAAAATTAGATAAATACGATTTTCTATAGCTTAAGGTTATTTAAGGCAGGTTTTAGTACAACATTTGATACAGTTCCCTAAGTGAGTATAAAACATTTATTCCAGCTTAAGCAATTCATTTTTACAGGCCTATAAAGAAACTTTGAAGCAAATAAACTTAACTTTATTATAAACTAAACTCTTGGTTCCAGGAAAGAAATTTGCAAGAACGAACGTGACACCAACAAGGAAGCTTGTTGAATTGATTTGTTAACTCTCCGTTCTGCCCTCTGACGTCACCTCTCTGCTTCTGCTGAGTCATTTGTGACTCCGTAAGAACTCCGTAAGAACTCCGTGAGCTGCGTAAAGGCCATGTTTGAAATATGTTAAGAGCTATTCATGCTTTTACAGTACTGTTTTGTTGTACACTGCTTGTTGTAAATTAAGTACAGATAAAAAGTAACATGAAGTGAAGCATGTGAAGAATGAAATAATGACTGTTGATTTGTTGAGAAGTTTCAAGCTTCTATTAATTTTTTGATTTCTGTACATTTGATTTATCTTGCAGATCTTTTGTTAAGTTAGTTTACCCTTTCTATAATAAACTCTAATTTGAAATACTTCTGTGAAAATGTAGGCACTGTAACTTGCTGGTGGGCCTTTTTCTTTTGGTAGCCGGTGAACAGAGGAGAGCTTTTGTGTCTGAGGCTTTGTGCTGTGGGTCTTTGAGGAGGCTGAAACCTGATCGTCCAGCTGAGACGACCTTTATCTCACTAATAGACACATTAGACACAGTGAGACTCAGTGGGACTGAAGCCATAACACGTTAGACAGAACTTTAGACAGTGACCTTCTGTGCATTTCCAGGTCTAGGTTTTACAGAGAGCTGATGGGGAGAGGGTGAACAGGGTGATTCTTGTTTTTAAATAGGCACTTTTTTATGTAACTGGTTAGAGTTAAGATGGCTTGCTTATTGAAATGGAGCTTCTCACATTACTGGCATCCCAACAACTAGGCCACCGCCTGCACAGTCAACCACTAAACTGACTGTGAAGTTTGAAACCACTTATTTCTAATCAGTCCTTTGGTGGTACTGAATGAATTTTAGAACAGGGATACTTTAATCCCAACCTCTGTCAGACTTATACACCAGCCTACATCTTTAGGAGCTCGTGGGACTCTGACTGACCTCCAAACAGCAGGGTTGAGGTTAATCAATCAAATCAAACTCTCAGAACAGACGTGGAGTGGGTAGGACTTCAGTGTCTGGCTCTGAAACGGTGTGGTAGCGCAGGCTTCTTCACAGAGTGGACAGCAGGCTGTAATGGACAGAGTTCAGATGGCTGTCCTCTGCTGCTCTCTGTCAGCTGGACTGATACCTGCTGATGTGGGACAAGCTTCTGCCTCTGAGGCCAGTGTGTGTTCTGGGATTTATCTGTATACTTTGGATGTAATTAAATATTTGAAATGGAACTTAAGAAGAAGTCTGGTATTATCTGGCAATGTCTTAAAAAAATTAAAAAATACAGATTTTTAGTGCGAGGAAATCCTGACTAACTAAAGGATTCTCCAGTGCTGAAGTCTTGCACTTCTGTAAAAATGGAGGGCTCGCAAAAGATAAGCTTTTACTGAATTCTTTAAATCCAAGCATCAGTGGTCTTCGGTATGGGTTAAGGGTTAGAACTTTACATTTTTAAATTCTGTAATGCAACTAAACAGTCTCTACTCCCTGCTTGGTGAGCACCCACGTCTTTAAAACTTAAGTCCTCTTGTTTGTAACTTAGACTTTCTGCAATTGATTAACAATCTCCAAGCCCAAGCTGAGATAAGCAGGATAAATGATTATGACATCATTAGGTATATTTTCTCGGAAGCTGTAGACAACATTATTCACCCGCTTTCAAAGGTTATACCGTACATCCAGTGACCTGTGGAGTGACTTGCAGTTTATCAGTACAGGAAAAAATAATGACCGACTTTGTGCAGACCCAACTCTGACCCCCGTTATTTGTCTGTCATGTGTTTGTTTATTGCAGGGAAATGCCATCAAGACGTACAAGTACAATGTCCTGACCTTCCTCCCCCTGAACCTGTACGAGCAGTTCAAGAGAGCTGCCAACCTCTATTTCCTGGCTCTGCTTATCTTACAGGTACATCATCTAAACCCACCTGTCTTCTTATTGGTTTAAATAACAGTCTGTCCTTTACTCTTTTTTGTTCAGCTTTGTTTTCTTGCTCTAAGCTCTTATGCCCAGTACTTTTAGGGGATAAAAGTAAATTGACCCTTCACTTGTCATGGCACAAAAGTAACTGATCTATTTAAAAATGACAATTTTACATTTTTTTCATTTTAATTTGAATTTTTTTCAACTATTCAAAAACCCCATTAGTTGTTGATGACTTCTGATCTGGTTTTGGCTCGTGGTGCAGCTGTAGGTCTTTGTGTCTTTGGCTGCTGTTGTTCCTCTGGGTTAGGGTTGGGGGTCAGGGTCCTCTGACGTAAACTGCTGGAACTGTGAGGGGCTCCTAATCTGCAGAATACCTGGATTAACTCCTGATTTTTTAAATACTGCCAGTTTTAGTTGGGTGTAGCCTAAAAATGCATCTATTTCTGGTATTCTTGTTTTGGTTTTATGAATGTATTAATTTCTCTAAAAAGCTGAGGAATAAGTGGCAAACAACATGTTCATGACCTTTAAATGGTGGGTCCGGTGTTTTTCTCTTTGACTTGTCCCTCAAAAAAGTAACTTTTCCCAGACAAGTGGCAAGCCTTACAGCTGGGCCCTGACAAAGATAAATAGAGTAAAAGTTTCTTTTATGTCAATGTCAGTGTCAATTTGTGTTGATATATAACGTTCCAACAAGCACCACTAAGTTCCATCCACTGTTTGTTAGAGTATTCCGGACATTTCCACTCTGCCCTGGTACACCACACTGATTCCTCTTGTTGTGGTGCTGGGAGTCACCGCCCTCAAAGACCTGGTTGACGATTTGGTAAGACATGCACACTCACACAAACACACACACACACACACACACAAACACACACACACACACACTGCTAAATCACCTCAGGTTTACTCAATTGTGAGACAGGGTTGAAAGCTCAAAAAGTAATTGGACCTTGAATCCGGGTTATTATTTGCCAAACTGCCTCAAGCTTTGGTGTCATTCACAGAATTTTTTTTGAACTATATACTTTATTTCTTTCAGGTTTGGATGTATATATTTTTAAGAGATGATTGTATGTATGAATGTACTTTTGGACTCTAAGAAATGCTGTTTTTTTTTGTTTGTTTGTTTATTTTTGAGCTGGTGGTAATTTTATTGTTGAAGAGATAAAAAAATAACATCTCATATCTCGTGAACACTAGAATTTCATTCAATTTGGCACCATTCGTTTGGACTCAAGGATGAACTGATCAGAATTAGATGATCAAAGATCACCTCGTATAACTTAAGAATTCATACACTTAGTATGACAAATTATTACACAAATCATTTTATGTCTAATGGGGTAAAATGATTTTTTTATTGTGACCATCTTTCACATTTGGTTGGATACTGAGTTGATGACACTCGTCTTTTGTTTGAAACTGTGGTGACTGTAAAAATCTTCTGGGTTGCTGAGGTTGAAGATGTGTGTGAAACTTCGAGATACATAAATTAGTTGAAACGAATGTACATCGTCATGTGACTATAAATGAAGTATTATATCACTTGTTTGCCCTCTCTTTTTTTCTTCTAGGCGCGTCACAGAATGGACAAGGAAATTAACAACAGGAAGTGTGAGGTGCTGCTGGACGGCAGGTCAGAACAAAGTTAATTATTACAGGAAAATAAAAGAGACCACAGCCCACTGATTTATTTGCAACCTTAATTGTGCAAACAGACAAATGTTTGGACACTATTGTGTCTTTTAGCGTGTTTGCACAATGAAAGGCTGTGAGTTTATCAGTGTGCTCCCATTATTTTGTCCTCCTGATGTTTGCTGTCCTGGAGCTGAGATGCACCTGATTTAGCTGTTTGTAGCCTGACAGATGCATAGACAACGTTGTTATAGCTAAAGAGAATTCTTCTATCAGCTTTAATTTAAAAAAAAAATACCCACCATCTTTAAAAATGAGCTGAGAAGCAGGTGGCTCATGTCCCTTGGTTGACAACATGTTTAGATACTGAATAAGAAACTGAGTATTATTTGTAGCATTTTATACAGTGTTTTTAAATGTGGTCTGCTTTCAAACCTGGTGTATATCACAGCATAATGTGTTGTTTGTGCTGTGTGTTTTTTTTTTTTTTTACTGTACAAAGTTTTCCAGTAAGTGAATGCTAACTGAATGTGCTTCCTGTCATTAAGCAAAGAAGGCTTGTGTAAAAACAGCAATCGATTCCTCTGCCTCAGGTTTCAAGGGTCAAAATGGAGGGACATCCAGGTCGGAGATGTGGTTCGTCTAAAGAAGAACGATTTTATTCCGGTACAGTAACTGAACCTGCTAATTTTATGCTCGACTGTGTCACAGTTACTTGAGTGACTGACTAATCATAAATTGTTTCAATGTGCCGGGCCATTCCAGGCTAACCTAAAGTGCACCTTAAAACCATCGGAAGAGTGTCTTGAGCATTTATTGAATATAAAGATGTCACAAGTAACTTTGAGGACAATTTTGTAATTTTGTAATTTTTTATGTTGAATTTCTTACTTTTTATGTTTCCTGGTTTCAGGGCAGTCACATGTGTCCTGATGTGAACTTGCTAGCAAGTGTTAATGTAGCTAACTGCTGTCAATCTGATAACAGCTCGTGTCAGTAAGCTGTGTGAAAAGAACTAAGCTTACTAGCTTTGCAAAGGCTGCATAGTTACAGAATACAGAATAGAAATGCACCACAACCAGACATGTGGTTGGAATTAAGGGTTAAACTTGTGATAAATGTTACATTTGTGATGTGTGTTTTTTAATCCTGTCCAGGCTGACATCCTGCTGTTATCCAGCTCCAACCCAAACAGCCTGTGCTACGTGGAAACAGCTGAGCTCGATGGGTAAGACCCTTCACCTCTTGGTCTTATGCACACGAACCTTTGACCTGTAGTATCTGTATCGATTGCCATATTTTAATTTAGTAATGTAATATATTATGTCGTAGAGGCTGCTGAGCAACACTCTTTGTTCTGATAAGTTTTGTTTGATTTTTCATTTTGCTAAGAGTGCAGTCAACAAATGTATCACTGATAAGAGGATGCTTAAAGAGCTTTTGCCAAGAGCCACACAACCTCTGCCAAGCTTGAGTGTGTGACCATTGTGACGGTGCATTCTGCCATCGAGTGAGAAACACCCACTAATCAAACAAACAGACCTGCTCAGTGTCTGTCATGGAACTGCTTCACAGCGACTGGCTGCTAAACTGAAACTGACCTGCTCTTACCTGTATTTGTTTTTCAGAGTTTTAGCATGAAACCTGCGTCACAGAAATCACAACGCATTTATTTATTTTCAAAAATCAGCTCTATTTGTCAAGGCAAAGCAAGAGAGCGCATTCATTTAAAAAATGGTGTCATCTGAACTGTATGAACTTTCATCGGTTTTACTGTTATTCTGCTCACCGCTGGTATTGGTTCTTGAGTGATATGTGCATGTTTTATCCTCTCCAGAGAAACCAATCTGAAGTTCAAGATGGGACTAAAAGTGACTGATGAGAGACTGCAGGAGGAACATCAGCTGGCTGACTTTGACGGTAAACATGGTTCACAACTGCTGTAAAAACCAAGTTTATGTGCATAAACCTGAATCACTTTCAGTCAGTTAAATAGAGACTCACCTGAGAATAAAACAAAATTGACAATTTTTAAATGAAAATGAAAATTGTATAAATATAAAATAGCTTTTTGAAGCACTAAATTTGTCATCTACACCAATATGAAAGACTAATGTAGCAGGATATTTTTTTAAATTAAATGTAGAATGATGGTAAACAGCAGTATTTTCATTAAAAATGTTTCAATGGGGCAACGTTAAAGAAATCATAGCTGACTTTTTAATTGACCCTGTTTCAGTTTTTTCCTGCTCAGTAAAAAAAACAAATAAGAGAAACCTGAAAAGTGTAGCTGAACAGAATTTAAGGTGGTATGGCAGAGGAGGGTCAGTACAGGTTAAGAGGAACAGAAGCTTTTTTTTGACCTTTGACTGGATTTGAAGCCCTTCCTGTGCGCTTTCGTCTCTCTTAAAGCTCTGATCGAGTGCGAGGAGCCAAACAACCGTCTGGACAAGTTCACTGGGACGATGCTGTGGCAGAGGGAGCGCTACCCTCTGGACCTGGACAACATGCTGCTCCGAGGCTGCAAGATCAGGAACACGGAGGAGTGTCGCGGCCTGGTCATCTTTGCAGGTTTGACATCAGCACAGAGCTCAGAAGTAGAAAAAAAACTTTCAGTGCTGTTGGTGCAAACTGAGGATGCAGATAAACAAAGTCATCATTTCTGTCTGACACTGTTCTGATGAGCTTAATTGCAAATTAAATGCTTAAGTGAGTTTTAACAATTAAAGTTGGTCTTCATGTATAAGAGAGAAAATTTTAAACATATGAAAAACAGACTGATAACAGAATTCATTAAAAGACTTTGCTTTGGGCATTTTGCATTACTCTCTCTCATTTTATGGGCTCATTTGAACAATTTATCGATTAAAAAGATAAAATAATTTTCATTTGCAGGTCTGACCAATATTCATCATTCTGGGACTAAATGAAATCTTATCATAATTATAAATTATGAATCACATCATTGATGGGTGATAGCTCGTGATGACTGAAACTAATCGCTGCCGTTCACCATTATGGTATGTGATGCCACAGGAGCGGACACTAAAATCATGAGGAACGGCGGGAAAACGAGGTTCAAAAGGACCAAGATTGACGAGCTTATGAACTACATGGTTTACACAGTAAGTGTGATCACATGTATTTTTTTACACGATTCTCCTTTAATCTTATTATTTCACTGCTTGTTCTTGACATTTTTTTCATCCATTTGAGGTGATGATGATAAGCTGAGGGACCTGCCTGTCTGTCTGACGTTTGATTTGCTCTTTGAAATGACAGTGATGGTGTTTTATGAGGGACCCAGTGTCTGACTGTGTGTTTCTGTTCCCCCTCCTTGTAGATCTTCTTTCTGCTGATCCTGGTGGCAGCAGGACTGGCCATCGGTCACTCCTTCTGGTACGAGGAGATCGGCTCAAAGGCCTGGTATCTGTATGACGGCTTGGACCAGGACACCTCCTACAGAGGCTTCCTCAGCTTCTGGGGATACATCATTGTCCTGAACACCATGGTGCCCATTTCACTCTATGTCAGGTCAGTAACACCACACAAACATCTTTGGGTTCACGTATGCAACGTTCCTATTCTCCTACATTATTAAAACATCTGTTGTTTTTTGAGAGCTGTTAAAGATGATAATGATGTTAAAGATGTGACTTGATGAGACTGTGTTGATCTCTGGGAGTCTGGAAAACAACATGTAAGGATTTTGTGCAGCGCAGGAAATCTTCTACCGACCAGCTCAACCACAGAGCAGCATTACCTGCTTACAAGTTGGTTTAAAACCAAATTCTCAAGTCACAACCCGATCTGAAGTTAGACTCAAGAAGCAAACTGGATGAGACTCTAAATCAGAAAAGACTTGAGAATGGACTCTGACTTTTCCACCAGTGACTCATGGCATTACTTGAATTTGAGCCTTTTGACTTGAAAATACGTACAATAAAAAAAAAAACACTTAATACATGATAAAGAATTCTGTAAAATATTTACTTACCTTACGATTAAAAAGTATTTTATGTAAAGGCATTATATGCTATATTATCTTTTTCTTCATTAATTTATCAACATAATTTTCTCTGCCAAGTCACTGTTGTTTCATTCAGCTACGGTCTGATGATACAAGAAAACTGCTGTCAAAATAAAACCTGACCATGTGATCTGCCTGGTGTTCAGTGTGGAGGTGATTCGTCTTGGCCAGAGTAGGTTCATCAACTGGGACCTGCAGATGTATTAC
>JAPZDY010000011.1:2597987-2618482 GCA_029783645.1 Ctenochaetus hawaiiensis
TTTTTTTTTTTTTTTTTTTTTTTTACATTTTAAAGATTGACTTAATGTGCCAAAATTAGATCAGGTTTACTGCTACTACTAGTTCTAGTACATTCAGGCCAACTTATTTTGTAAAGTGGGGGGGTGCAATGCTTTAAATACCAAGAAAATAATCTCAAATTATTAATTAAATTATAATTATAATAAATTAAATTATTATTATGAAATCAATATAAATAAAAACAATCATGATAACAAAGGAAAATCCCAGAAATCAACCAATTTACTGACATCGTTTCCCCTTTTTCATGATAAAAACACATTTTTTGACCAAAAAAAAGCGTTTTGTGAGGGTGTGTTGAGACAATGTAGTAACCATGCTGAGAACTGATCAACACATATTATTCCCTCACATTGACTACTTCCTGTGTCGACACACTTTTGCTGAGCTCACACATGCACTCTTTCATTGCACATGCTCATAGACATGCACACAAACACTGTCATTGCCAAGAGGAAATCGATAGGTGGTGTGATTTTTTTCATGGGGATAAAATATGTTTTCTTGGCCATTAGGAACAGACAACTGAGAAAATAACATATGTCACAACACCATCAAATGTGTGTGTGTTTGCATGTGTTTTGGGGAAGGGCGGGGGTTTACAGAGAAGCTGAGAGTGAGATTAATCACCTTCTACAAGAAGAGCTGACCTGAGCTTCAAACAGCTGAAGAAAATTATTTCTCAGGCTAAACAATTACTAGAAATAGAAAGAGACTGTGGAAGAGCGGTCAGTGGTTTAATTTAGGCTTAAAATAATATAGAACTCTAAGGTTTGCAGGTCCTTAACTAAGTGTCTCTCCCTGCGCGTTGCAATAGATCTGCAGATGGGACCTTGTGTTCCCTCGGTGAGTGTAACTTAATTTAGGGCTACACACATCATGCCATGAATTTATAGGCTCTTCCATCACCTCATCGAGGCACAAGCATATCTACAGACTCAACTTGTAGCTGACATGAAGTTACACCCACTCCCTAATCACCTGTACTGAATTTGACCAGTTTTCATCCTGTCACTCACCCTGCTAGCAATGCATAAGCTGACGATGTGAATCGATGTGAATAGCAGTGAGTCTATGCTTTGGTTTTGTTTTTGTCTCCAGTCTCAGGACTTACAATTTTTTTATTGAAACAACTGTTACTTCCCCTTGTCCATCCCCTTTTATATATATTTTAGAGTCACAAAGCCCTGAGATAACTGTTTTTGTTGTTGCTGAGTTCTGGGTGACCTGGTAAAGTCTCGTCTGATCACACTCACTAACATTTCTCTCTTGACTCTGCATGCAGTTTTGCAGCTCTCAGCGAGTATAAGGTTTAGTATAAGCGTAGGGTTAGGTCTAATTGCAGTGTTACTGTGGTGCTGCTGCAGCTACAGTAGGTACGTGGCCTTGTGTTGATCCTTTTCTCATTACTACTTTTAATGTATTACTAATGCTTGTGGTATGAAATACTGCTTCAGTGGTTTACAGCCAACTGTAACTAATTTGTAAGGTAATAGCTGGTGATTACTATACTGCTTACTGCTGCATCAGTAATTAACCTTTCAACTATTAGTCCTGTTTAAACACACTGCCTGACACTAATGCAGCATGCTCTGTTTGAAAAGCAGACTGGATAATTGGCTCTTTGGCATGAGAGTGGCCAGTCAGTGTGTGTGTGTGTGTGTAAGTGTGTGTGTGTGTGAGTGTGTGTGTGTGTGAGTGTGTGTGAGTAAGTAAGAGAGAGGCAAGTGTGAGAATGTGAGAGGGACAGAGCGAGCAGGAGAGAGCAGGTCATTTGTGTGTATATAAATGACAGAAATGCCAAATCCATGGCTTGTTTATAATCTGTGCAAAAAAAAATGGTTAGAACTTTTGAGTGGAGTTTAAGTGTGAGCTGTGAAAGTGTTTTTGAAAGACTGAGAGAGAGAGAGAGAGACCCTGACAAGAGTGAGCTGGCTCTCATCAGCAAATTTTCAAAAAACATCACAGAATTAACATTTTCTCTACAAACGTCTGAAGCATTTCCACCACAAACCTGCACCTGTTGAGCTGTTGGCAGAGTGTGTCTCCATGCGTGTGTGTACTGCACACACACACATGCAATGAAATATATTCTGTTACCATGCCAGAAAAAAGTTGAAGCTTTAATAAGCTTCAGTCAGTTCTCAGTATATTTTCTCATAGCTGGCTTCTTTCGAAGCTGATACTAAGACTTCTGTGCTTTTTTCCAACAACACTAAAGTCACTCCAGTTATTAAACATATCTGCCTACTTATTTGTCAACCCACAACATACAATATAATGCAGCCAATCCTAATTAAACCAAGCTTGCTTCATACTTGGATGAGCAAAAGCAGCCTTGCATTTCCCTGACTTGATCAGATTTTATTTGTCATTGGTTGTTGCAATCCTTCTGAGGCACTGAGAATGTGAACCAGTGAGCCAGTTTCTCTGTTTCTTCTCAGCAGCATCAAGGATACTGGCACACATGTATGTGCTCACAAATAAGGATTTCACTTATTTTTGTTTTGTACAATTCATTGGGAAAAATCATAGTTTGTCTGCAGCCATCTGGAAGAATGGAAGAGCGGCCTGGTCGCCTGGTAAGCTGTCCTACCTGGAGTGTCAGACCAAAATGAAAAAGGTTAAATCAGAGAGAACACACACAGAACAGCTTCAGTCGCTTAGAACCAAAGACCATCAGCACCTTTGTCTGCTTTTAATCTAATGTTATTTGTCTGTCATCACACCTGATCAGTAACATGTAGATATCCATCAACACAGTGTTTGGTGACTGCATGGAGAACACACGTCTGACAGAATTCAGACAGCACAGGAGGAAGTGGAAAAAGAAAGATGAAGGGCAGAGGTAAGAGGGGGGAAAGTGTTGCTAAACACTGTAAAATTACAGAAATCTTTTCAGGGAAGGTATGTGGTTGGTGTTGCAAAAAAAAAGAACTTATCAGCAAAGCCTCCTCAGCAATCCTGAGTAAGTTTTAAAAATCTTAAACATGCTTTGTAGAAAATGAGGTGATGCATGTGTAAGGAAATAATCTGGAAGATAAAGACTGAAGTGCCTCCAGGTAGTCAGAGCGAGCAGAACTTCTTGATAAACACACAGGATCAGACAGAGCTCTGAGGAAATGCAACCAAACCAGAAAAACACTTCAAAAGTGCAAAAACAGTGGTATGTATGAATATTCATTCCTGTTCCCTTAATGATGGAAGTGCATTGGACAGACTCATGCAAACTTATGATACTTGGCTGTTTCTGTTGTTTGGATGGTTTTGTTTTTGTCACTGAAATAGAGATGTTGCTGGCATAAACAGTAAACAGTCACACCACATTTTCTTCCTTTGCATCTGGTTTGCAATTTGATTGAACATAAATTAGTTTCTAATGTCCTCGCACAACCAGCTAGCACGAGATTCTGCAGCAGCCAAACCAAAGCTGCTGCACGGCGTCGGGGCGGAGCCCTGGTCATTCCTGTGAAAGTTGCTCAGTGGTGCATGAAGCATGGTGTGTACTGATATGATGTCAACAAAGGATTGTCTTTTTGTAATCATGGTTTTCATATGCATGTACTCATATGCAGCTAAAAGAAACCTGCTGTGGAGAGTTGCATGAAGTATCTTCTTCAGTATCTTTGCTGTGCGTGGTTATGGGCTGGGGAAGACTGTAACAGCAAATGAACTGCAGGAGGGCTGAGAGAAGGAGGAACTACAACCATGTATGTAGTTTGTGGTGCTCGGGCGAAAAATCACATTTAATCTCCTCCAAATCCAAATGATAGAATAAGAGATAATTGCTCAAATGATTGAAATGTTTATTCATGCTTTGGAGGGGGAGAAATAAAATGAAATCCCCAAATTTTTCGGAAAGTTGAGTTTGGAGTCACATGGAGGGATTATGGTTAGTTTGAGGTCAAGTACAGAGGTAGAAGTGGTGACTGTGATGATGTTTGGGCGCTTTCACACCTGAAGGTCCGGACCAAAGTTTGTGTCTTTGTTACGTTGTGTTTGGTCTGATCAGTTTCTGCTTCGCACTGCAATTATTCAAACAGACTAATGAACATTACATGACAAACTCACATCATACCGTCACCAAGTATGAAGGTTAGGTGTCTCCATACCAGACAGACCACAAATCGGCTGTTTGGTCCGGGCCATGGTCTGTGGGAGATTTCACACCTGCTATTTTTGTTCAGATCAAACTGAGAAGTCCAAAAGTCCGGACTGTAGGCGTGAAAGCACCCTTAAAGTAACTACAACATAATGTAAAGGTCAGAGAAAGACTGTGACTAAAAAAACAGCTAATTGCATTGTGACTTGTTATTTTCATATCAGAAAATCCATGTGAACTGGTCCTTGAACATTTTATCCAGTTATACTTTTGCTTTTACCTGAAGACAACAGGTTAGACTGAGTCTTCACACTTCGCCCTGCACCTCAGATCAAGATGACATACTCACACTCGTTCACCTCTGTCTGAGCAGCGAGGAGAAGCTAACAGCCTCGTACGCAGGTTGTATTCACAGCGTTTTTTACCGAGCTCCTGTCATGTGTGGATGCTTGTTCGTGCTAATGCTCATTAGTGTTAATTGGCATGGATCTATTAATAAATGACTGGGGAGAGGCTGATGAAAACCCTGTCAGATTGACAGTTAGAGGATGTTATGCCGCCGGGTTTGACGTTACTAGAAGCATTTTGCATTTCTCCAGAGTGTCAGGAAGCTTCTCCTTTGCTTATCACCTGCCTGCTCTTCGTTTTATCTTCTATGACATGTTTGATCTCAGTTTTACCTGGAAGCTGTCAGTCATTCAGGTGACATTTCTTCATCAAAATTTCCACAATGCATTCTTCATCAGCCGCCTGTGTGAGGGTCTGTGTGTAGTTTGGTGTTGGAGTGAGTGTCATTAAAGGATGGAGGAGTCTGTGGTGCAGAATGACAATGAGGCCAACTCTTGCATATTTGTGTGTTGGTGGTTGTGTGCACCCTCGCCAGATTCACATGTAGATATATATCATGGAGTGTGTGTGAGTGTGTGTGTGTGTGTGTGTGTGCTGCAATGTGCCTGTCTGTGTTTAATGTGTGTGACAGCAGGTCTGAGGCCGTAAAGCACCAATAAAGCCAAACTTGAAATCATCAAGAGGTCGTCACGCTGAGACTGAGAGGCGTGGAGACACTAAAGCAGAAGGAGAGTTTGAACATCATCAGCAGCGGGACGACATCAGCTCAGTTATTACACAGCCACAGTCCCAAGTGCCCTGCAGTCTGGAGCGCCCTTGTGTGTATCCCAAAGGAGTTTCCGTGCTTTTGGAATGACATGATCAGCTTTCAGATGTTCAGGTGTTCACATACTTTCTCACGCTCAAACAGGTATGAAACAACTCTGCTGAAGCTGCCCCTGACTTCATCTCCAACAGCTCACACTGCAGGCACCATGGGTGCTAATCAAATGGATAAATGAATATTTCCAAAGATGGAGGTCATCTGAACGTTGTGATCACATTAGTGATTTAATTCTTTGATGTTACTTTTAAAAAACTTGTTCGTATTTGCTTCCTTTTTGTGACAGAATCTTTCTTAGATTGGAATAATTTTACTCTTTGACAAGTTCAAGTTAGAATCCTTAAGATTTTAATGAAATCAGTGACTCAGTAACTAACACTGCGTGTTAATTAAGTTATTAAATAATTATCAGTATTGCTTAAGTTCTGCAAACTCTAGCCATTAAATGTATTTAAATTCAGTGACTAATTATTGCAGTAGTATCTGTGTTAGTGGGGGAGTCTGCTGTTACCACACTGGAATCAGATTGCCTTCACATGCATGAAAATGATGTTTGCATGGAATTTAATGGATATCAGTCTCACACTTTACTCTTCACCCTCTTTGCAATGTATCAGAGCTGTATTAAGTTGGTATTAATGCCAACAAAACACCCTACTTTTATTTAGAGCAGGGACACGCCGAGTCGGCAGTCAGCCGTCGCTCCTGGTTGGGCCGTCAGTGAGAGTCGGGCCCCGTCAGCAGGATTTCGTCAGGACAAATGATCACCCTGATTGGCTGCTGGCTAACGAATCAGTGCACAAGAAGAGAAGTGAAAGAGACAAAGGTAAAGAAGAGACACAAACAGAGAGCTCTCCTCATTCTGTCACACCAGTGCCTTCAACACAACAATTGGATATTTAGTGTGAGTTCAGCCATATTGTCGATTAATCCGTCAATGGTGCCAAGAGGCGAGATACGACACACACTTTGTTTTTCCACAGTTTTTGTCAGCAGGTGTCCACAGAACGAGGACTGTTGTTTGAAACTCTCATTATAAGACTCTGACGGTCCTCTGATGGGCCATGCCATGATAAATAAGGCATGTTAGCAATGAGTTTCTCTCCTGCTCTGCTTCCAGCGAAGCAGCTGCTCAGGTAGTGTTTGCTGTAAACTGCACTTGCTGTTACAGTGGAAACCACGAGTGTTGCCAAATCAGCCAGGACTGAAATCCTGAGGATTACAGCCCTCCTCACCAGCTAGCTGCTCACTTTGCCTCCCATTTGGAGCTACACAGGTTGTGTACAGTGGGTTTATCAGAGGCTGTTTGCTGTAAACAGCTGCCTGCTGCTGCTGCTGCTGGAAATAAGGTTGATGAGAACACTGAGACTGATCCAACACGAAATGTGCCAGGAAACCAAAACAGGAGCAACAATGAGGTGAGAGAAGCTAAAAAGCTGCAGGGTTGCTAATAAAACACCGCTTCCTTATCACAGGTTGTCATTTAATTTTTTGTTAATATATTAATTCATGTTTATATCATGTAAACACAGCGTGTCAGTATGTTATTTGAATGTAACAGAAGCATTATACATGTTTCTGAACCAAGTCTCAACTGTTTCCGTCACCTCAGCAAAACCAGACGGGAATGAAGGAAGGTGTGCATATGTGTGTGTGTGTGTGTGTGTGTGTGTTTTGTTGGTGAAGTCACACATTCATATACATACACACACACACACACACACACAGTCACACCTGTTATAGTGAAACCCTGGCAGAGTTTTGTTGTGCCTGTTCGTCTGCTTGCCAATTTGAAGCGTCCCTCGTCCGTCTCCACTAACAGACTTTGTTACGATGCCAGAGGTTCAGCGCGTCTTAAATCACTCCGCCACTCCAAATCTGACAGTGTGTTCTGTGATGTTTAATTAGGAATAATAGTTTCTAATATTCCACCAATTAGAGCCTGTCTCCCCTTCAGTCAGGGGAGCTGTGTTAAGTGAAAGAGAGGCAGGGAAAAAAGGGAGAAAACTAGAATAAAATGACTGTACAGGTAATGCCAGGTAGGTGCACCCGAGGGTTTTTATTTCAGTAAAAAATTGGCACTGCTGATGAATTTCTGACTAATGATTCATTTAAGCTCTTCTCGAAGGAAATCACCAATTAAAATGAGGCTGAAAGTCCAAACGTTCAAACCAGCAAAATATGTTTTAAAAGAGGACATTTAAAGAGAGACTGCTGGTGGTACCTGTACGTGTGTGTACGTGTGTGTGTGTGTGTGTGTGTGTGTGGACGTGTTGCTTAAGGCAGCGATTTTCAAAGGCCGGTTGGTGAACTACATTATGTTAAATCATCCTGCAGCCAGAGAACCTGCTGTGTTATGATGCCAAAGCCTGAGTGATTCTCTAATGTAACGTCTGCTCAATCAAACATGGAGGCTTTTCAGGCAGGTCACACTTCAACTAAAGACGTGGATCAAGAATGGGTTTGTCCAAAGTGTCCAAATCCTCAGAAACACTTAGTGAATCCAGGCTCGGACTAAAAAAAATCCTGACTGATTTCTCAGGTTGCATCAAATGCATCACACATATTTGGCTTTTAAACTGCAAACAAGTGAGGACAATTTGAGGAGTGACAACATGTTTGAGAAGACACTTTAGAAAGTGGACAGTTTTGATAAATGAGGAACTGTTCTGGAAGTAGTATTGTTTTAAGAAAAACAATTTTTTCATGTCTTGTTCAGGAATTTTCAACTAATATTTCAAGACCACACTTATTCTTTACAGCACTGGATAAAACCAAACCTATGAGCACAGTGCTGGGACAGAGAAGCAGGAAGAATACCACGTATCTTTATTATTTTCTGTACTGTTCCTTTAAGATGTAGTTGATCACAACAGTGATGAATGTTTGATAAAAACTGAGTCAATGGAGGTGTTTTTTTGTATTAAGGGGTGTCATCAGATAAGAAATGTCTTGATTATTACAGAATAATTGCAGTTAAACTTGTTTAATTGTTTGAATTGTTTCTCTTATTTGTATCAACAGGAAAAGATTCACAAAACATAATTAAGAAACAGACATTAGAAAAATGTATCAAAATAACAGGAACTGAATGAAAACTAAACAGAACTGAAGTTGTTTTAAATGTTACATATCATGCTGTTACCCTAACATGAATGCTCTTAATGCTCTTCCAGTGCTTTCTTCCTTTTATGTATCAGATAAAAGTCAAATCAATGCAAATACTTTGTGAAAAATGGCGTCAGGGCTGTTTCTATTATTCCTTTTCTCTTGAAACAGGGTTTGCTGATAAAAGCAGAAGAGCTGTTTTACAATAAAACGCTCTGATTTCTCTTATTGGGTCACTAAAGGCTTTTGTCCCATAAATAGGACCAAGCTCACACACACACACACACACACACACACCATGTTAACCATTGTGTACAGCAACAACAGAGGAACCAACAAATAAAAAAAATAAAAATGAAAAAAAGAGAGAATGAGAAAGAAAAACCCCAAATGGCTTTATCAGCCCACTGAGGGAGAAAGAGGATGTTGTGTTTTAAGTTGTCCGTCCTGTAAAAGTAGGTCACACACACAAAAAGTGTCTGACCTGGACCAAAAAATTACAGCTTCACTCACACATGCATGCTCACCATCACTTACCCAGTGTGTGTGTGTGTCTGTGTGTGTGTGTGTGTGTGTGCACACTGGGTACATCTGTTCATTTCTTCGGGGTTCTCCCTCTCTCTGTTGGTGTGTGTGTGTCTGGAAGCTCGACCTGTTCTCCATGTTTGTTAGACCAGTTTCAGGTCGAAACCTTGTGAGCAAGATCCTGGTCTTAGGAGACTGAGGACGGTTTCAAATATCAAGGGAATTCTTAGAGAGCAAGGACCTTCTAGCAACACATCAAGCCAGGGAAAACATTTTCTTTAAAATAAAAAGACATAAGTGAAAATATTTCTATAATAATTTAGGAGATTGATGGAATTTATGGAAAGTGGGAACATTTTTAGCAAGTAAGAGAATTTCAAAAAGTAAGAACATTAGAGAGTAAAGGCATCTCGTCCTGGCCTCGCTTCACCAAAGGGCTGTTTGAGGCTTAATTAGAGTGAAGTTGTTAGGTCCTTCAATGTGAGTCAGAATTTAATCATTAGAGTTTTTTTTCTTCATGATTTTCCCAACATTTTTCTTAATAATTAGTAAATAATTTTTGCTCAGCAGTTAAACACCTTGCCCGAGAACTGCGGTTGCTAAAACTGGCACATTTACACAAATGTTGGTTCATGTGCATTGTCCCTGTACAAAAAATAAACTAAATAAAACTAAAAAGATGCTCTCATCTAAGACTTGACATCAGATCCTAAGAGTTCTGGGAAACAGGTGTATGAGTTTGTGGCTCTGGAGCAGCGGGTCTGAATGAAGTGGGTGGGTGTTTACCAGACACTATCAGGTTGCATCATGGGAAGTGTTAGGTCCCGTGTTTTTTGATTTTTCCATTAGAAGAAGTCAGGATATGTCTGCCTCTGGTCCATTTAGTCCATTTCCTGCCGTATACTGTGTCCTCATCTGTGTTTGAATCCACGGCACGAAACAAAAAGAGACACCTCAAAAACAAAAATCTGGTAACAAACCTTTAAAAACTGTGCGCAGTGACAGAAAATAGCTGCCGTTTCCAGGGCGCGTTTGATTAATGCTTTTTTTTGTTTTTTGGTGCTTTTTTTTAAATAAAAGGTTCACAAACCATCTGTTTCTCTCTCCCCCTGATGCCTTGCCCAAAGGTCCCCCCATCGTGGGACTGGCAACACGCCCAAACACATCCATCCAACCCCCCCATCTCCTCCCTTACCCACCCACCCCCTTTTTTTTCTTTTTTTCCTACTATTCGCTCTCTCCTTTCCTTTTTCCTCAGTCCCTTCTGTCCTCATTTTCTCCATTTCTTTCCTGTTCACTTCTCCATTCCTCCTAATTCATGTCTTTATCATCTTCATTTCCTTCTTTCATCCCCTTCTTTCCTTTCTTTCCTCTTCATCGCTGCTTTCCTCATCTCCCTCTTTGTCCCTTTCTGTCCTCCCTTCTCTTATCTCTTCCTCATTTTCTCTTCTTCTCTTTCTCTTCGTCCTCCCTGCCTCCATCTCTGCTTGTCCTCCTTTTACTCACTAAATTTCTCTCTAGTTTTATTCCCTCCTCACATTTTTCACCTGAGCACTTTCTTTTCCCTTTCAATGCCATCATTGCCTTCTTCTGCCTTTCTCTCTTTCTTCTTCATCACCCAGTGTGTATTCTCTCTCCTCTTTCTCATCTTCTCGTGGTGAGACTTCCTCTTCCCATCCACTGTCTTTCTGCACTTCCTTTCTCATCCTTCTTTACTCTCTTCTTCCTCCCATTGTGTCCCTCCTTCATCTCTTCCTCGAATCCTGAATTCCTCTCTATTTTTCTCCTTTCTTCCCTCCTTTTGTTGTCCCCCTTTCACCTTACCCAGTATCTCCTGCATATCTTCCATCCCTCGCGCTCCCCCCTCTCCTCCTCCTCCTCCCCTCTCTCCTCTTTTCCTTCCCATTTAAACCTCTCTCGCTCAATATGCATATTCATAAACCTGCAAACATTCCCATCCAATAGTGTTTAATCCCTGCCTGTATTAGTGTGTGTTTTCTCCCCTCAACCCTTCACACACACACACACCCACACACACACACACACTCACTCACACACACACACACCTCCTCCTCCCCCTCCTCCTCCCAAACATCTCGCAGCTGGCCGACAGATGGGGCCCGCAGCCAAAAAAGCAGCAGCGGCAGCGCCACAAAAATAAAAATTTACAAGATGCCGGTGGAATTTATTTAAGGACAGGAGGAGGGGGCGGGGTTTTGGGGCTACACCTCCTCTTTCTCCTTCTCCATCACTACCTTTCTCTCTCATTGCCTAAAATGTACTGATGTGCCTCATCCTCAGTCTGGTGAGAACCATTTTCTGTTCTCCCTCCTTCACTTATTCACTGCATTAGTGCTTCCCTCAAGGGGTCGTGAGATGATTTTCACAGTAAGAAGTAAGAAATAAAACTCTTTCACAAAAAATGTTTGATATTTTTTATTGTTTCGCTTTTTTGTCTTCTCTCTAGTCCTTACTTTCTAGAGAGACATACCTCTCCAGGTTCCTGAAAAAGACTCAGATTAAGGTTGATATAACAGGTTGCACGTGAATACAGTTGGGGAATCACAGTCTTTATAATTCAGAACAGCAGATTATTCTGCAGTGACCAGCAAATAAACACTGTGGGAGGAAACGTGACATCTTCATATTTTGCCATTTGATTTTTCATAAATCAGTGCTGATTGTCAGTTTTACTTCTGTCGGTTGGATTTAGACACACAAGTATTTAACAATAATGGTAAATAACAGTTGTGGAGATACAAGGTTTTTGCCTGAGGGTTGTAGACATCTCTCCATCACTCGTCCCCATCAGTGAAGGCGTAATGCTGCTTAGCTGTTCAAGGAAAAGCATCGCAATTTAAACTGTAAGGGAAAAGAGCTTTTCATCAGCACTGCAGACCTTCAGTTCTCTTTATTTTTTTCCATTAAGGACATGAAAAAATATATTATTTAGAATTTAGACACACACAAAATGAAAAAAGCAAAAGTTAATCCAGTAAAAGCAATAAATAGGGAATGAATTTTGACATTTGCGCTCTTGAATTGTTCTTGAGAAGAACAGGTACAAAAGCTGATAAAAGCACAGTAAGAAAGGGCTCAAGTGTAAACAGTTTGGTCCTGATGTTCAAACTAATTACAATCCCTTTTCTACATATGAGCTGTGTGTAGCTTGTGCTAATGTATTCTAATTTTAATTGTTAATAATTCAGCCTTTCTCAGTGTAATAATACTAAAATTTACCAGAGGAGAGACAAAATGAGACAGAAAATTTAAAAAATGATCCAACAATAAATAAAAATGCTGTTGTGCAGGTGCAGCAGGTGTAGAAACATCAAATAGCCTTACATTCCTCATATCCTCAACATCTCAAAGATCGAAAACGTAGAGAAGCTTGAGGAACATGAGCATCACGGTGGCTCCAGCCTGTAAACACACACTTTAAAGCAAAAGAGAGCCTGCGTAGTTTCTGCAGAACACTTCCAACACACACAGGCACCTCGTACTGTTTCTGTTATTTTGTCCACCCCATTTAAATCAATACAGAAAGTTTAAATAGAAGAAATATTTTTCTGTATAATGTTATATAGTAAGACAGCAGCACAAAATACAAGCACTGGAAACTGGAGATGAAAGTTTTCATGAAGAGAGGACTTCTTCTGTGGGACTGTTGGATCAGACTGCAGAAGTTTTAACGTTGTGGATCTGATGAACAGACAACTGTGTTCATAATACATGTACGAGTATGTGCAGGTAAATATATAATATGTATACAAATTATACATATCAAAGGAAGAAGATGATTAAAATGAGTACAAGAATATTAAACTGTGAAAACAATCCACGTTTGTATAATCTGAATTATGATGCATCCACTGGGTTTGTTTCCAGATGTTGCTTTTTACTTTCTCTTTTTCATTCAGTCTCTTTTTTTTAAGAACATTACCAAGGTTTTTAATCCCTGATCTTCATTGTTGGCCAGCAGTGGCCTTTAGAAGAATCACCTTTAGATTGTATTACTGCTGATGTCTACGAACTGTAAATAAATAGTTCTGTGATTTTTTAAACAATGTTTTCAGGTTGTTTCATAGCAGTAGTGACATTACTTGACTATCAGCTGGTATATTTATCACATCTGCTGGTTTTGTCAGTCAGTCTTATTTGCTCTTCTCTTTTTGTGTGTTTGTTTTCGTAAAACTGAGCTTCCACACAAATATTTTTGCCTGTTATATTGTCATATGTCCTCATTGTATCATTTTTTGCTTCAGTTGCTCCAGACTCCATCTCTAATACTCTCTTAACTTTTGTCATTATTTTTATAACATTTTTCTTTCATTCCATTTTTTATCCTCTCCCTTTTCTCTGAGAATAATTAGTGCCGAGTTCATTTTAAGTAATAAAAATGAAACATTTCCAGAATCTATCTGTCACAGTGGTAAAATGTGTAATTTCTTTGCTTTTTCATCATCATGTCCTCACTTCTGACCCTCTTTCGGTTGGTGTGTTCAGCTGTTTTTAATCAGTGTGTGTGTGTGTGTGTGTGTGTGGATTTTCTGTATGTGATATATTAGAACTAATGTCAATTTTAGGGAAATTTGATCTGCCCTCCCCTCTATTTACTCCTCTAACACTCATACCTGTTCACACTCACACACACACACACACACATGCACACACCCCACACACACACATGCACACGCCACACACACACACATGCACACGCCCCACACACACACATGCACACGCCACACACACACACATGCACACGCCACACACACGCAAATTGATAGTGGCAGAAGTGGAGTGGAAGCGGAACAAAAACGAGGTGGAAATTGAAGAAGCAGAGGGAAAAAATGAGTGAAGGTTTGAGTGAGATGATGTTTTCAGTCTGCTGAGGCTGCAGGTGGATTTTCTTTGGCCAGATGACCTCTCTCTCTCTCTCTCTCTCTCTCTAACTCTCTCTCTCCCTCTCTCTCCCTCTCTCTCTCTCTCTGTGAGTCTTTCTCACGCTGCTTCTCAACCTCAGTGTGTCATTGCCTCTGATTCTATTGACAAACATAAGTGCAAAAGGGCAAAAGACAAGACTGGGAAAAGAAGAACAAAGAGGAAGGAGTGAGTGATGGCAGAAAAGAGGAGAAAACAGAGGAGGAGAGGAGAAAACAGAAGAAGGTGGGGAAGGAGAAGGGATAGAGAGTGAAGGAGAGAAGGAAGAAATTAATGGGAGTAAAGGAAGAGGTAAAAACAGGAGAGGAGGCTGGAAGGAGACCCAACCCCAGGGGGCACTGTTTGTCCTTGTAGCAAACCAACACAAACACACATGCACATGACATGTACGCACTCACATGCAAAAAAAAAAACAAAAAAACAAAAAACAGCCAAGCACACACACACACAAGAAAGACAAAAAAGCGAATAAGAAAACAAAACAAGTGCCAAATAACTTTGGTCGAAAATAAACCAACTTCATTTTCACTTTCTGTTTATTGTTTCCTGTTGTCAAGTTGTTTCCACCAAGTGAAACAAACAAACAAACAGAAACACAAAAGTGTGTTATCTCAGAGAGCCTGTAGCTGGTCTACATGTGATACTGGAGATGATGGGATCAACTGCTCTGAACACCTGCACAATGTGTAGAGCATGTACACAACACAGACCCATACATGTTCATGTTGGGTTTGCATGGACACATTGTGTTCATATTAACAGGTACACGTGATCTTTTCATGTTATGAACACAAAAGCTTGTTATTGGCCAAGAAGATGAATGGTATAATAAATGTAATATATATATTTATGTGGCCTGGAATTGATATGCAAACTGGGAAACTGTAAGTTAATATTTGTATGAGTATTAAAAGTATAACTAGTTTCTCTTTTGGTATAGTTCCTTTTGAATGTCCTTCTTTTATTGGTCAAAACACTCTGTAACTTTGTTTTTACAGGTTCTACGGCAATAGAATGCATACATAAAGTTTTTTTTTGCTTGCTTTTTCTTCTTAATCGTCTAATATTTCTTCTCTTCATTATTCATGATGAACAAATTTATGGATGCAAATTTGGTTGTGGAAATAGTTTGCACATCTTATTTAGAACAAAACTTTGTGTTATTTCAATGTAAAATATTCTGACAAAATAAATTTCATCTGCAAAACTGTAATTCAAACACCAAAATTACACATTACACAGGAAAGTCTCCCCAATACGTGTTTTTTATTTTGATTTTAATAATGCTGTAATAGTGTGTTAGAACCACTTTATTATTGGCTAAAAACTGCACCGTAGCTTTAAAATTTACTACTTGAATAAATGTACTTAGTTACATTTCAGCATGGCAGATATAAAAGCAGATATAGTGTTAACATTAAGGCAACAAAATGTAACTTCTGGATGTTTTTTTGTTGCGTCTCATTTAGGTCGTACGTGTAACGACGACCTGGAAGTGGGACTCAACGGTCAGCTGCAGGGTCTCAGCCGCTGACTCTCTCTGATATTGTTGCACAGGGGAAACAAATGCAAGAGCACATTGAAAACATTTTAACTGTAAAGCCTAGTTATACAAACGTGCTTACGAGTTTTGAAGACTAATGATGTTTCTGCTGAAGCTCAACTCAAATGTAATTTTGCTTACATGCTCAGCGTGTTGATGCTACATGCTGATGTTTAGCAGGTAAAACTTCATTTACCATATTTGCCATTGTAGTAAAGAGTTTCACTCTGCTAATAAATGCTGATTAGGCAAGAGCAGAGCACATAGTCAAGGCTGACAGTATTGTATTTGTTTTGCAGGTATCTGATCATAAAGCTTAGGTAGCGGATTAATTAAATTTTACCCAGAGTGCCCCAAGTTATTAAAGTGCATACTAAAGACGATGTAAATCTTTGTATTAAATCTTATGGCAGTCCATGCAACCAGACATTTACTCAACATGGCAACTATCAGTATCAACCAGCACTGGTGCAAGAGTACAAGCTGATTTTGGATAAGAGGGATTTTTCGCAGTTTTTCAAGAGGAAAGAGGTCATTTTTGGGGAATAAAACTGCTTCTTCCTAGCAACCAGAAAAGGAAATTGGCGACTGGTCAGCAGCATGAGAAGGTCCAGGACCCTTTGGCCTTTTGACCAGTGTCTGTCAACTCCCAACACTTTCCATTTTTTTACTGTGAATGACTGCAGTCCTGCATTCCGTTACGAGTCAAACGAGATCAGGTGTGTTTATTTTGTAGACCTTTTCATCCCTCCCCCCTGCTGCCCACCTGCGCTGCACCTGACGTCAAGCCCACTGAGAGACACACTCGTGGTCAACATGACAAACACATATACAGGCAAACAAACATGCAAGCACATGCACTAACAAACACACAAAACACCCCTGAGCTACACCGTACAGTACAGCACCATCATCATCTCTGTCTCCCATTTGAATTCTTTTCAAAGCATTTATTCCATCAAAAAGGCATTCATGGCAACTAGAGCCCAACTTGTGGCACACACACTCACACACACACACACACACACACGCACACACATTTTTGTCCCCATCTGGTCACCATTCAGCAGGAAGCATGCTGTCTCTGTAGCTGTGTTATGAAGCGAACATTCTCACAACCCTCAGTCAGTTCTGTTCTGCCAAGGTTCATTTTGAATCTTTGACCTTTAACAGCCTCTGTAGGTGGTCAGCAGGAACTGCATGAGGAATTAAAGGCTATAGAAGTTAGTATACGACAATGTGCTTATCTTACGATTCAGTGCTAACACAATACTTGGACGCTGAGTTGATGTGCTTAGCTGTTCAGTAGTACTGATTAATGTTATTTCTGTTAGCTATTTTAACAAAAAGTTAAATTAAACTTGGATTACACTGTAAAAATCCTGAATTATATTTCCTAAAAACATTGGACTTCACTAATCAGTCAGTCTGTCTCAGTTTATTTTAGCATTATTGCTATATTGCAATAAAAAACAGTAAATTAAACACTCAAACTGATACGTTAACCTCCTATTCATTAAGCTAGTGCAATAGAGAATGATAAATAAAATATTAGGGCAAAATGAATACAGCCCCTAAAACTCTGCAACATCCCATCACCATCCCATGCAAAATTAGGCTTCAGACTGTCCATTTAAAAATGTAAACTTGACTGGATACAGGATTGCTACATAACATGTACAGTAGTTTATGTAAAATATATATCTGTTTCAAGCACAGTGCTACATTAGCTTTCCTGCTCATGAAGCTAACGCTATGAAGACAACACGTTTAATGGAAATATTTTCTATGTGTGCTGTCCCCTTCCTGGCACACAATGTCTCGAATTTCTTAACCCCTTTGAAATTTAATAGCTCAGTTTTTACTTGTTGTGTCCATGAAAAACACTTGTTCACATCAGTTTAGTTAGAAAACTCATGCAAGGCTGGCAGAGTCAAACAAAGCAGCTTCAATGTCAAGTTTAAGTTTGTTTAATGTTTTGATATGTTTAAAATGATTTAAAATGCACATCAGTTTAGTCTTTGTGGATGCTTACTCTTTCAGAGGATGGTGGGGGCTGGAGCCGGTCTCAGCTGAGACTGGACCATGGACAAGGCACCCGTTTATCACAGGACTGACATGGAAAGACAAACAAATATCCACTCACATTCACAGGCAATGTGGAGTCATCAGATTACCTAGCCTGCACGGGCAGGAGCATCAGGAGGAAGCCCTCACAGGCTTGTTGTGAGGTGAGAGTGCCAACCACTGCACGACTGTACCAGCCCTCCATCATGAGAGAAGAAAAAATCGAAAGTGGACAATAGTTGTTGTTATTTTTTTAGCCACAAGAATCACAAAGAGAGAAGAGATTTCGAGAGATTTTCAAATCGCACAGGTCCATCTTGAAAAGCTCCAAATAGATTCATTTGTATCTGGTAAGAATATGAGCGGAGCAGTCAGCGTCCTTTGAGGAGAAAGAGAAGTGGCTGCAGGCGTGGTTTAGTTCTGACCAAAGCAAGAAGTGGCTGTAAGCTAGCAAACAATGGCGACTGCTAAAGAGGTTAGCCTGTACGCTGCAAAAGTGGCAATTTGATCAAAACTGGATGACATTTACTCATTAAAAGAAGAGCAAAGAACCCCATCAAAGGCTAGTCTTGGTGGAAATAATGTTTTTCTTTTCCTTCTCTTTACTGGCTTCAGCAGGAGTAATGTATGTGAAAGTTAGTCCAATCACCATCCAGTGTTTTTTTTAAACGACTGGCCCCTTCCAAACACTTCAATTTGTGAAATAAATCCTATGGATTTGTGAAACATTCCATCTGGTGTGTCAGGTTACCATCATATAGGTCCAAAAATGTTTTTTAATTTAAAGCTATATTAATAGATTCTCCATACGCAAAGCTGCAAATGTCTCTTGTTAAAACGCTAAAAATGTTATCCAGACAGCTAAAACTGACACATTCTCACTCCAAAATTTCACATAACGCTTGAGTTGACAGCTAAGGAGTCGTTAAGAGGTGCACATTTTACTTTTAAATCAGGACATCTTTGTTCTGAGCGAGCCCTAACCCTAACCCATCTTAAATCTGCCTCAGAACTAGAAGCACAGTGACGACATCGTCTTCTTTCAGACTTCAGGGAAAATGCAAAACAAAGTTATTTCATGCAACTGTCTCCACTTTCTTACAGGAGTGTGATCATTACTCTGAAAAGTGCCTTTTCCCAAAGTAATGACACTCGTATTGCATCAGTTTTTATTAACTGGAAATAAAAAGTGTTTTGTCTACACAATTAAAACCTTACAAGTCTCTTCACATCCACAGGAAATTTTCTCTTGAACAGAGATCATTTGTGGCTGGATGTGTGTGTGCGTGTGTGCGTGTTTGCGTGTGTGTGTGTGCGCGTGTGTGTGTGTGTGTGTGTGTGCATGCGTGTGTGCGTGTGTGTGTGCATGTGTGTGCATGCATGAATGCCCAGGGGACCAGGTTGACAGGATCTAAAATAAGCAGGGTTTTTTTTTCTGGTTTCAAGCAGCCACCTGTGGACAGCACTGTGTGTGTGTGTGTGTGTGTGTGTGTGTGTAAATATATCAGTGTGTGTTTTCACTGTGTGGTTTGTGTGTTTTAGAACTTTTTCAAGCATATTTTTGAGTGTTTTCACCTCCTGCTCTACAGTTTAGTGTGTTTTATTGCATGTTCTAATGCTTTACCCCCCCCTTGCTGGTTTCCCAGATTTGGAAAGGCTGGGTTACTGGTCATCCAGCCCTCCAGATGTTCTTACAGCTTGAGCTGTTCCTTGTAGACACCAAACCAAAACCAGTGGTAGAGGAAACTTCCCAGAATACATTGCAGATGAAACTGAAGAAAGCTGAAAACCACAGAAAATGATCTAAGATTTGTTTGAAGCAAAGCATTTCTTCTGTTATATAAGGAAAGTCATTTGAAAATATCTTAAAGTGACAAAAATTCACTGACAAAAGTTTAAGGTCTGTTTAAAGTATGTATCCAATCTGTCCTAACATCAAATAATGTTATAAAGCATGCTTTGTTCTTGTGGAGTGTTTAATGTGCCTTTAGTGTAAAATTTAAATGAGACAAACACTTTAGTTGATTTCTATTAATGTAGTTATTAAGACTTAACAATAAAAAATACTCAGTCTTGATAAAAACAAATAAATAGTGAATGTAAAAGGATACCTATGTATAAACAACCTTTCACTAAATGTAATATTGATTTTGTCCCTAAATCCGTTTTGCATTGGATAAATTATGGCTTATAAAGACTAAAAATCGGATTTGGTGGACGTGTCGATGAAGTGCCTAGGTAGTTCTCATCCCGTCTTTCCTCTCCTTTAACCCTCTCTCACATCTCCATGAGTGCTGACGTCAGTACGGGTGGTGAACCGGACCACAGTGGCTGCCTGCAGAGCCCTTTGATCTCCACTCCATGAGAGCTCTCATATGGACTTCATATTGCACAGAGAGACACACACACACACACACACACACACACACAGATGATCTTTAACCTGAAGTTTGTCTGAAATTGAACAGAGTTCTGTTTGACAGGCTGACTGAGAGTATGACTGAACTGTGTAATGACACACTCAATAACATTATCATCATTACTGACATTATCATAAAACATAAGTACATTTCTACACTATAATGATACAGACTCACACTATCATACTATCAAACGGCTATCTAACCAATGAACTACACTACAGAACTACTTTATATGTAAAGGATAATGCCCTCTATGTTAGACAAGTCTGGTCTCCACGCGATCACAACAGGGAAATTCATTTTTTATAACACTGGACTACATTACCACACCATGGAGACTAAATCATCGTGCCTGATGTGTTGACAGTAGTCATTTTAAAAGACCTTATTTCTAAAAAGTCACTAAATCCGTTCAGAAAGTTGCTAAGTTTTCAACATCTTCAGAATGATCATGTTGTCATTCAGAGTTTTAAAAAGAAAGAGGGGGCTACTCAGCACAGACAGCTCCATTGTGTTTGTGACAGACAGACAGACAGACAGACAGACAGACAGACAGACAGACAGACAGAGTATCT
>JAPZDY010000011.1:2651403-2670701 GCA_029783645.1 Ctenochaetus hawaiiensis
AATAAAATAAAATAAAATAAAATAAAATAAAAATAAAGATAAAAACACCACTACATAAAATACAATTAAGTAAGGTGTTGACACCAACAAATTCCACATGACAGCATAAATAAAAACATTTCATTATCTTCTAACTTTAACACTGAAGACGTTAGTTGTTGTTCAGCGCAGTCTAAATGAACAAAAGCAGTGTAAAGAAGTGACTCTGTTATGTTATTTGTGTAAAAAGGCACTGTTCACTCTGTTAAAAATCATTTATGTTTGATTGGTTTTGAAGCTTTTATTTTTAGGTTAAATAGTTACATGTTGTTGCTTTGAAGAATGAGTCATGAGATTGCTTTAAGACACCTGAGAATTGGCTTGGTTTAAATTAGTAGGTAAGCACTGAGGTATAATATGAGGCATTACACTACAACTCAGTTATTTACATGAAGCCGTCTATTTGAAATCAGAGGTCTTTTGCCACGAAGCAAGGTCCCAAACCTAAAGAATGCTTGTCCCCAAGTGCTTTGGAAAATAGGTGGAGGTTGCTAAACATGGCTAAAGAAGTAAACATCAACAGCAAAATTTGGACGTAAATGAGTCAAGAGCCAGGATGAAAACATGAAACAGAACAGTGTTGTGTAAAAATAACCTGTCAGTCAGATGGAGAGAGGCAGAGGAATACAAACAGGTTTTAGGATTTAGTTTATCTGATGCTTTTGAGGATAAGTAGTGACATTTTTTCCAAACATGTCTCTTGTAGAGGTTGAATTTTGAAATGACAAGCTCCACACAATGCTGTGAATAAATTTTCGGTTTTGAAGCACTCTCTTTATTTGATCTAAGTCCTTGTATTTTTGGAAATAAATTCACCTTAAAACACAAAAGCATCTAAACATAAACGCAACACAATCCCCACAAGTCCCGGCTGACACGCTCAGCCCACGGTCATCGCCAACCAGGAAGTGGATTAGGCGTTTTAATTATTGGGAGATTTCGCCGTTGTTGTTGTTTATTTTGGGATCATCCCTGGAAAGATAATGCACACTTCAAACTCTGTGTGTGTTTCTAATCTCCTCCTGGATGAAGCCGTTCAGCGAGCGGCTTCACTCTGGCTGTCAAAACCGCTGCCACCGCCACTCGTCTATTTCAGGTCTTGGCTGGTTTTGGTGTTTTTCCTCTAATGCTGTTATAACCTCTCAGATCCGCTGTTTGTCTCCCTGTCAATGGTGTTGGAAGGGGACTGAGGTGTGTGCGTATCTGTGAGTGTGTGACAGAGTGTAAATGCATATGTTTATAGAAGACTGAATGTTGAGCATTAAAATATGTGTCTGAGAGATTTGTAGAGATTTTTGAATGTGTATGAACATGTATGTGTGTGTATGTGGACCTGGGACCAAAGAGGGGGGATGGGAAGGAAGCTTCAGGTTCAGCAGGGCAAGTCATCATTCCTGTTGCCATCGAAACATAAAGTTGAAACAGAAAGATGGAGGAAGTTTCCCCAAGTGTCAGCAGAGAGAAATACATGAAAACAGTAAGTCAAGGGGAAAAAGTAAAAGAAAAGAAAGGTAAGAAGGAACTAAAGGAGGAAAAAGAAAGATGGAAACAAAGAAAAAGTGAAGTGAAAAAAGAAAATGACAGGGAACACAGAAGAAAGGACCAGAAAAAAGGAAGAAGGGATAAAGAAATTTGAAATAAAGTAGGAAAGAAGAAAGAGGAGGAAAAATGAACTTATGAAGGAAGAAGGGAGAGATCAAAGAAACAATGGAGAGGATGAGAAAAAAGGAAAGGTCATATAAAATGGAACAGAAGATTGAATGGAAATGTAAGAAAAAGACCAAAAGAAAACAGAGTGAAGGAGGGTGAAGTAAGGAGGGAAAGGAAAGAAGAAAGGATGGGAAGGCAGCAAGAAATGAAAAAAAAAACCCAAAATGAAACAGGTAATGAAAGAAAGATTAAAAGGAAAGTGGAAGGAATATATAAAGGAAGGAAATGGAAAAACTGATATTTGGATAGGAGAAAAGGGAAGAAAGTAAGACAAAGAAACAAACAAGGCTGTGGAATGTAAAGGGAAAATACAAAGGAAAATAGGAAAGGAGGCAGAGCAGGAATGGAAATAACAGAAGTTGGAAGAAGTTGAGCAGAGGGTGTTTTGATGAGCCTGGCACAAAATCACAATTATTTTCAACAAATCTCCACAAAACAGATCAAAACCCACTTTATTCTTTCATCAATTAACTATGTTGACTTATCCTTTAAAGTCCATCCCAGCTGACGGTGGTGAGAGGTGGGTTACCCCTGGACGAGTGACCAGTCTATCACAGGACTGACACACAGAGACAGAAAACCACTTGCACCTAAAGGACGTTATAGAGTCACCTCGTGACCGAAGCTGCATGTCTTTGGACGAAGACAGTTCATGATGTCAGTCAGTCTTTCAGTTCTTTATGACTTCTGTACACTGTCTTAAGTGAATAAATCTCATGGATCTTTAAAACAGCTCATTAACATTTAGGTAAATTTTAAAAGGAGGCTCAGATTTTTCCATAAAGAGCTGATCAATGTAGTATCAAACAGTTATGAGATAAATATGAAGTAATCACTGGATGAGTCAGTGCCAGCCCTTACTGTCTGTTCCCATGTACTTAGTGTGTATCAGTCATGATCATGATCTTAAAACAACTCCTTTGTGACACTGATGAACGTCTTGATAGAGAAAATTTATACAAAGACATACGTTCAATTTTTTACACTTGCTGATAGTTGTAGTTTTGTTCAAATCTATTCATGACATTCCACCTGTTTGTTAAATCAAAATAACAATTTGTCCTTTGATTTGTACAGTTTTGAACATTTTTTAATTGCATTTGTTGAAATTCAGTAAAAAACAATACTGAAATTTTGAAAAAAGCTTTATCAGGGTTTGGATGGACAGACAGTACTTATTATTGGAAAACATACAGTATGAGTGAAAATATGTAATTTGAAGACTGTCACCAGACTTTGAAGAATCAACTCTTTGGGAGATGATTGCAAAATCAATCATCTTTATCCTGTTTTATATTATTTTTGTCCAACCTTCCACCTCTTCCTTCTCTTGTTTTTCTTGTCAAAGCCAAATCCAAACAGAAAAACACAGCAGCGCTGTTGCGTCTGCCAGCGAGCTTCACGCATTAGCAGAGAAATTTGGGCAAGGATAGATACAGCCCCAATGGCATGCCTGATTTTTGTTCCCCTAATTGGCATAGCTTATTAAGTCACAGTTCACAGCAGAGAAAAAAGGGGGTTGCTTTAATAATATCCTCTCTCGTTTGATTTGATGCACTTGTACCGAGACAGATAACGCGCTTCAACGCGGCGAGCGACGCCCCCACCGCCACCCTCTTGTCTCTATCCAGTCAAATCTGCCTCCGTTACGCCTGTCACTCAAAAACAGCCCGGCTGATCGCGTTCAAAATAGAGAGGGAGAGCAGGAGCCAGTTGCTAAATACCTCACCCTCCCACCTTCTCTCTGCCTCTGAGGCTGTTAAATTGTCTCGTTTCTCCAGCAAGGAGATGCAGAACGACTTACAAAACATCCAGCCATGCTCTTAATTGTGGTGCGGATTAGGGATTAATAGGCGTTTTTAGCCATAATAGCAAATATTATTAGCCCCATTTGCTTTTCTAATGCTAATAATGACTCTACTAATAATGGCAGTGATTTCAAGGTTAGCGTTTGTGGGAACTCAGTGTGGATTTGTGTGTGTGTTTTTTTAAAGCTCAGGAGATTGACGTGCCGCTTGCTTCAACGGGCCGGCTCGCTACCGAGTCGAAGCTCCATATGTTTTCCACAAAGATGTTGTTAGAATGTGCTGAGCTAAGCTGAGTGTGTTAGTTTATGTGATCTTTTTTAACTCATATTTAGTTAAGTTGAGTTTTTTTTTTTCAGTTAACTTTATTGGTTGGTTTTTGTGCTTTAAGCTTTTTTTGAGCTGGGCTTGATTTAGCATGATCAGGCAGGAAATAAGCTGTGGGTCCCCTTTCACTTCTTGTTTGGGCTCCTTAAACACCTGCAATCAGTCCCTCAGAATTTCAGAGGATTAATAGTTCATTTGATTTCAGTTTTTTTGTCTTGTTCCTAAACACATGTACAATTACACACACAATAAAAGAAGCTTTGGGACCCTCAGACTCAGGCAGCCTGATCTGCCTGCTTTGCCCATTTAGCAATCCAGACCTTCATCTGAGTTCATCTTGAGTTTGTTGAGACGGCTCCCATGTGGTTTCTTTGAATTTTAACAAGTTATTTCAGGTGAGATATTCACAGGTTTCTACATCTTTAAATTTGTTACTTCATGCCTTCCAATGAACTTGGTTTTGGTTTGCGTGTAAGAACAGGTCATAGTTGGACAGAACTGGGTGAAAAGCTCAGACCAAAAGGTTTCTGTAAATCACTAAAGAAATACTTTTTTGGCTTTAAAAGTTGAGTTTTAAACTAGATGTCAGTATCAGTGAATCAGTTTTCATTCTCTGATGTTTTTGTGTTCTAGGAGTCGGTGTCTTTTTTTGCTGTGAAACACTGTAATAAGTTGAATACATAACAACACACAGCCAGAGTGTAATTGCTGGTCTGTATCTGCTTTCATCAGAGTCAGCAGTGAAGGCTTTAGGAGAAAGTGGTTGACACCTGCAGCAGGTTACCTGTCTGATTTCTGTGTTCAAAATACAGCGTAAACTAGTCATTACCTGTGAAGAATGTTTGGACAGAAAACAAAATGAAGAGTTTGTATTTGTTATTTATATGTTTAATATGTCCAGAGTTTACAGTAACCATTTAATTTTTACATATTTTTGACACTGCTAAACATACTATTGAACAGACCTGCATGTTATTTGATCTCATTCAAATAACATTATTTTCTTGCTGTTTATTGTCATAAGGTAGTGAAATACCAATTCTTTTAATGTGAAACTAAAAATAATGTTGAAGTTGTGGTAGCGGTTACTAGGAGCACTGAACTGTTTGTTGATAAAATGTGTGAAATATGTGTCCATCTCATCCACATTTTTTCTGTTATTTTCCTGGCACTGGCACAGGAAGATGACATCCCCATTCTTAATCCGGCATACAAAGCTGTTATTGGCTCCAGTGTTTTTCCAACAGCTGGCAATAAATGCAACACTAGACACAACTGAAACTGAATCACAAATCTGAGATGTTGGGAGGTCTGGAACCAAGCTACGCTGAAGTAATAACCAACAGCTAACTACCATCATGCCTTACACTCAAAGAGGAGAGAGAGGTACATAAAGACTGATAGCAGGAGAAGCAGGAGTGTTGTTGTGTTGTTGTTGTGCTCCCTGCACTTTTCCTCAAGGACCATTATTAGATCAACATTTAAAATTTTCAGTTCTTTTGGTTGACGACCAAATACTTACGAAGCATCCTGGCCATCCTGTTGACCTCAGCTGTGCAAATCAACAAATGTTGTATCACAGCAAAGTAAGTTGTTAAACGTGGGGCACATTACCACTGCTAAACATTAGCATGCTAGCATTGGTATTGTGAACATGTTAAGCTTATGTTAGAATTACCACTACCTTGTAGTCTATTTCAGTTTTTAGTCATATTCACAAGTGTCAGTGTCTTTTATATTTCTGCTCTATCACACAATCTGCTCTCCTGTTCTCCAATCGGCTGAATATCTGCTCCTCCCGCCCTGTGGTGAACATGGTTTCAGTGCTCCATCTTCACCATCTTTTGGTGAAACCTTATGGCTCCTGGCTTTCTCGTCCTCAGTGAAAAGCCCTTTTCCTCTCTCTGCGGTCGGTCTGTGACGTTAGCAAGGCGTTGTGTGTTTTGGTGCTCGCTCCCACACCTGTTCACTCAAACCGGCAGCGTTGGCGGCACAATCGCAGTCACCGTGCCTAATTACCCAGTCCTTATGAAATAAAGAGACAGGGAACGTCAACCAGCCTGCCTGGCATTTACAGCGGTGCTCAACACCTCTCTGCAACAAACACCACTCCAATTAGAGACAGCCAGCTTATTCTGGGAGGCGGCAGCGTGCATGTATGTGAGTGTGTGTGTGTTTCTATGTGTGTTTGTGTGTCTGTGTGTTTATGCTTGTAAGTGCAAGTGTGTGACAAGCTAAATTGTTTTGGGAGTTCAGTATCGCTATTGGAACTTGTGTGTTTGCCTGCTGGTGTGGCAAATGAGGGGTCTGAATGTGTGTGTTTGAGGAAGGTATGTAAGTGGCTAAAGTGAAGGCAAAGGAGGTGTGTTAAGTGAAAATAGTTGTTGAAAAAATGAGAAGACGGAGGTTTAGAAATCAAATGTGTCACACTCAGAGCAGCTGGTACATGTTCGCCTCTTTAGCCTCCTCTTATTCCTGCTGTTTTGCCCCATTAATACTCCTCTACCTCCTTCGTTCATAACAATATCCATTCTCTTTTTTCTCTTCCACCCCCTTCACTTCCCTCTTCCACCTATTTCTTCTTATCTGCCTCATTTCATTCGTACAACCACCCTACATCTCTTGCTCCTCATGCTTCCCCTCATTCATCGCTTCCTCTGTGTAGACTCTCAACAAGGATCTCTGGGTTCCTTCAGTGCAAAACATCCTGTGGTTGTGCATTTTTGTTTTGCTTTTTTTTCTTTTTACTTTTTGTATTTCCTTCCAGTGCTCAACTTTTACTGTTTCATCTTGCTCATATTTCACTTCTCCTCTTGCAGGTCCTTTATGACCTAAACACAGAACACAAGCTTGCACATACTGACCTATATTCTATCAATATGATCAATGTGTTTTTCACACTATCCTCAGCTATAGTTAATCTTTAAATCCAAGCTAAAAAGAAAATGACAGAGATACACACACCTTTTCCAAAATAGAAAAGGAAGAACATACAGCTTTGATGAAAGTTTAACATCACTATTAGCATGTAATGTATGCATTTTTTATTCTCCCAAGTTCCTAAAGCAATTTGCTGACATCTTGAGAAACATGATTATTGGATTTTTCGAAGGTCAGTATCCCTCTTATGTCTGCCAGTCAAATACAAGGCTGTACAGTAAGCAGGTTAGCTTAAATCAACCCACCAAACTTTCTAAAAATTATGAATTAATGCTTTACCTGGGCACTGGCAACTACTTACAGTCAAAAATTAGACCGGACCGTAAAATTCTAAAATGGCGGTTTAAGTTTTCATACACTTAAGCGCCTTAAACAATCTAGTTTTAATGTTTTAATTAGTGGTGCTAAGGTGCTTTTTTGCCTTTGGACAGAGCTAGGCTAGCTGCTTCCTCAGATCTCATGTCCTTGTGCTAAGCTAAGCTATTTGCAACAGTGATATCAATTCTTTACCCCATCTGAGAGCAAAGGAAGTGAGGGTATTTGCCAAAATTTAACTCTATAAATACGTGTTGTAGCTCCATCAAACCATATACACTGAGGTTATTTTCACACTAGACTCAGTGTGATTTACTCTTTTCAGTGATATCAGTTTCTCTGACATTTCATGGCAAAACAAGTCTAAAATCTGCCTAGAAATCAATTATGAAAGACACTCATTGTTACCGAAGTCTTGCCTCCGTCATGAATAGACGTTTCTCAGTTGATTGATATCTGCTGATTCACAGTTAACAGTACAGAAAGGCAGTGCTAGGACCTAAAGAATCATTGAAAAAACTCTTCACAACTTTGCCTAAATGTTTAATTATAGCCAACCAAACTCTTGATCTGACTAATTAAGCAGGCAGAGACCACTAAAAAAGGAGGATCGTGGTGGGCCGAACTAGTAGACTCAGGTGCAGTTCATTTTCGAAAAGAAAAAAAGGAAGAAAAAACATCTCACATCTATTTTTAACATTTTTAAAATGATCCTAAAATAAGTGATCTGTTACAATACACATGACCATGTTTAAGGCTCTTTCTTCATTTACAAAAGTCAGTGTGAACCACAAGGCAATAATATATCATTTTTACCTTCTGTTCCAAACCAAATAAACCGAACTACAGGTGTAAATCGCCTTAAGGTTCAGAGTGAACCAACTGTATCAACATGGTTCCCAGCATCACGGCCTCCGTCTTCCATCCATTCATGTACAGATATCTGCCAAGCGTCGGACACCTGTGAAAACTGTCCTGAAACATGTGCTGTACAACTCACATGCCATATGCTGCCATTTTTAAGTATCCTAATGAGTCCAGAAAATAAAAGTACTCTGACATTTAGTGACTGTCCCATAAGGCCATAATAAAGGGAGTAAAGCTGAGCACAGGCAGTGTAGGGTTCAAATGCATCCTCTGTGAGAAGGATTCAGAAAAGAAGGTGAGATACAGGGCCAGAAGACTGAAAGACTGCTTACTGTGCATGATATTTATGTATAATTTATAAATAGCATACAATATTTTTTAATCTATTCCCCCATGTAATTATATTCTTCTGTAGTAATATTCTTGCACACTTTCATGACTACTTTTTACTACTTGTACTGTTTATGCACCGTTTGTCCTTGTTTATAACACAGAGCATTCGACTTGTATACAAACCTCCATGGTGCTGGCCCCTAACCCCGCCCTCAGGGCTGAGCAGCTAGTCAGTACAAGTAGTTCACATGATTAACTGACATTTTACTAACCTTGCTAACGTTTATTTTTAAGCTAATAATCTACTTTTTTTCTTCACTACATTAGTCAAATACTTCTAGTCTGCTCTAAACTGGGGGGCCGGGTGTCGGGGGGGCACCAAAAGGGGCTCCCCTTCTGTAGATGTAAGCAAGTTGCAGCTGCCTGGAAGAAAAAAGGAGCACCACCTGCTGACCACATTGCAATGATGATGGAGCAAAACTTAGAACAAGATACATCTTCCAGTAACACTCCCTGTGCACATCTGGCCACACTTATTTAAACAAAATCTGAAAAAAGGACAGCAATCAAAGATGAAGTACTGGCTGTGTCATTTGAAGGCACGATGAACCCCTCTTGTCCTCTTTCCTATGCAAACATGTTGAAGTGGTTACATGTAGTTCTTATTGTTTGTGTGTAACATTAATCTTTGGTCTTATAACACAGTATTAATCTACACCACTTACATATAAATGATTATTAAAATAGAGAATAACTTGCGGTACCTTTTTTCTGAAATCTTTTTACCTCTTTAGGTCTTTTTTTATGGGAGTAGTTTACTTTAACTTGAGTGCAGATTTACTCTACCCACCTCTGTCCTACTTTCTTTTTGCATGTTATTGTGCGGTACAGTCCTGAACGGTCACCATTCATTAGTTTTCTCCGTTCTTTAAGTTATGGTTCAAATTTGGCTGTCCTTGTTTCTGGCTGTGTGTTTGGTTCTGTCTAAATACACTGAGAACAATGTGGAAGAGGGAATCACTTATTCTAGCACATGCTGGTTGCTAGAAGATGATTCATTTGAAATTTTTTTCAGATATGGTGTGTTTTTCTCTTAATTCTTTTGCCTCAAACCCATTTTCCAGCTTGCATCAAAACAAGCTTGTTATGTTATATCACAGGAATTTATCAAGGGTTAGCATAAAAACATCCTGTTTCCTCCTTTTGCTCATTGTATGCTTCCTTGTTACTTTCCATTTTTTCTTTCTTCACCAAGTTGTTTACCTGAAACTGAAATGACAGTGAACGGAACAGATCTGGCAGTTTTAAGTACATCGTCCTTGTGTGAATTAAATTAAAATTGTTAAATGTATAAATATCATGTGAGTTGCTGCCAGAGACACACCGAACCTTTGCACCCTGGTGATTGACGGGTTAAACCATCTGCTTTAGAGTTAGGGGTGGAAGAGAGAGGGGAGGCAGCACGATGGTTCATCCCAGCTTTTGTTTTATTCTCAGTCGTTGGCAGCACTGGCACCAGAGTGGCACTGCCAAGTCCCTGTGTGTGTGTGTGTGTGTGTGTGTGTGTGTGTGTGTGTGTGTGTGTGTGTGTGTGTGTATGTGTATGTGTTGTTTTGTGTGTGTGTGTGTGAAGGATATATATTTTCCAACCAACCCCCCATTTTCCTAACACACACAGGCGCGCACACACACACGCACACCCATACACAAATACACACACACATACGCACACACACACAGGCCCACACACAAATGTTAACATACGTGCACGAACACACACACACAAACTGTAAATTGTCTGGAACACCCCTAGTGCCATCTGGTCTTGTGATGGGCCAGACAGAGAGAGAGAGAGAGAGAGAGAGAGAGAGAGTGAGTGTGTGTGGGTGTAAGTGTGTGTGTGCGTGTGTGTGTGTGTGTGTGTGTGTGTGTGTGTGTGTACTGTAAGTGTGTGTCCATAGAAAAGAAAATGCAGTGAAAATGAAAAAAATGAATGCATGTTATCCTCATGTGTGAGTGTTTTTCTGTGTGTGTGTTCGTAGCATCATTGTGTGTTTGTTCATCTGTGTAAAGTAAAAAAAAAAAAGAAAGGAAAAACTACTACAAAACACACACTTCCTCACACACACACACACACAATATCAGCACTAAATTTATGCCACCATCTCTGGCTGTGTTTGTGTTAATTTGGATCTTCCTCCCTGACGTTTAATTGGTGTTTTGGTCCAGCGTGAAACTATTTTTTTTTCACAGAATCCCAGTGTGCATAGTCTTCTCTCAGACATTTTTCTAACAAAGTTCTGCAGAGCAGGAGGCAGGTTCTTTAGAAAGAGAGTCGCTGAACCCCGCTGAAATGCACGTGAGCAGGAAGCTGACTCTGTACAAGTTTCAGATATACATATCTGTGGCTAATCTTGACCTTTGATCTTTGATGGTGTGTGTTTCTCTTGAGAACCAGAAGAGTTTTGTCACCAGAAGATTCATCTTGATTGGCTTAAGCTGCTCGAGGTGCAAGATTGTACAAGAAGTCTTACTAACAATTGTTTCTATATCGATGCTTTAATTGTCTTTGGTGGTTTGAAGCATGTTAATTCGATTTTTAATGATTTTGTAAAAGACTCTGTCTCTTATCTGACCTTGTCATTGCTCGTGCCGTGGACAGGGACACTGAGCTGCAAACTGTGAGCCTTTCATTGATAAAATTATAAATTTTGGCAAACATGCACAGGGAATGTAGCAGGGAAGAAAAACTGATGTGAGGAAGACCAGCCAAATCTCCAAAGTGTGTGTGTGTGTGAGAGAGAGAGAGAGAGACAGAGGGTTGACCTGGGGAGATGAGACCGTTTCTTCCTCATTGGCTAAAGAACATCTGGCATTCTGAGTGTGTGTGTGTGTGTGTGTGTGTGTGGATGAGTGTGTGTATGTCTGAGATACCACATTGATCTCCCCTCTCACATTCCACACTGTCAGGACTCTGAATAGCAAGAACTTCTCACTCCAAACATGTCTCTCTCCCTGACTTTCTCTGTCTCTCACTTTTTCCTCTTTTTCTTCTTCCCTCTTTCTCCGTTCTTTCATTCCGTCTTTCTTTGACTCTTTCCCTTTTGTCTCTTAGCACCTCACTACCTCTCCACCTACATTACACCCATTTAAACTTGATAACTAATTGCCTCCAGTTTTACATTTTTCTTCATAAACAAATAACTGATAGCACAAACTGTAATCACTGGAGTTTCTAAATAATTGTCACCATCATGATCAAAGTATTGTGCAACACGCTGGGAAGCGGACTTCAGCGTCGCTGTACAACTTGAGACCCAACTGAGCAACACACCTCATTCAAGCACCTTATTCCAAACACATCAAACGTTATCATTAATAAGACCTTTTCAATATCTTTGACACAGCTTGTAAAATAAAATAAGATGAAATAAAGATATAATATTTAACATTAATTGACCAGCAAAATATCTCTTTTCAGACTTACATTTAAATGATGTAAGAATTATCTTAAACTTAATTGCCTCTTAAGAACTAAATTTAAAAATGTTAAGTCAGTTGGACTAGTTTGAGACTTGAGGAGAATCACGCGCTGACAGAACTGAAACTTGATTTGCATCTCCATTAAAGGGCTTGGAAACAGACTCGGACTCGTCTTAAACACAATAAACTTCAGTCAGTATTTGTTCTAAAAAGCATGAGACTTGTTTTCAGCAGATTATTTAAAATTGAACCAAAATAAGAACTTCAATAATAACTTGGACTTTTGTAAAATGCGTAAAGCATGTAAAATGAAGAAACACATTTATCTTTCTTATATATTTTTATTGAGTTGTCTGTTTAAGATGAAAGAAATCTTAAATATTGTTCAAGTTCACCTTGTCGCCTTTTGCTGCCTTCCAAGCTCACACCAGTCGGTAAGTGAGAAAGGAAGTTGGCAAACATGGTTAAAACAATTAACATGATTAACACTGTAAACACTCAACTTAATGAGAATAACTTTTTCATGATTTATTCTGTGAAAGTTTCTTCCTGACCGCGTCATATGGCTTTTAATCTGTAATTTTGGTGGTTTAGCTCTGCCTCCCTGTGACAGTCATGAAATATGACCAGGACTCGTCTATTTGAGTGACTTCAGGCCTGACTTGGACTCGTAAGCAGCTGTGTTTGAACTAGGATCAGACTCAAAGTTCTTTTTTCTTAATCTTCTTAACTGACTGCACTATGCAGAATTATCCATGCATAATGTTCAGTGAAATGTTAATTGAAAAAGTTGAGAACCACTGTTGGGTATTTGGGATGTTTGTCTTATTTGACAGCTTTGTGTCTGCAATAACTTGAGGGTGAAACCTTCAAATCCTCACAGTGTTTTTAGCCTTTGGTTAAGAGGATGTTAAAGAGGACATTACTTCGTTTTTGTTTTGTTTTTTTCCCCTAGACTTTCCTCTTTTTTCCCATTTTCCGGCCTGCTGCCTGTTGGATGGCCATTCTTCAACAGCTTGAAGCCATTTAAAGGACCAATTATCCAATAAATGTGGCTTTATGAAGTTATTTCCCTGCTGCTGTGTTCTTGGAAGACAGAGGTGTATATCAACAAGATTTACAACACTGGAGCTTTAAAAGAAACAACCACCATTTAGGAGCATGTGACAACTACTTCTGCAGAACAAACAGATATGCATCTGCATTATTTTGCTTTATTATCTTGGTTTCAAATCCAAAGCTAGAAGCCAGTGGCCAAAAAAAAAAAACAAACTAAACATGTGATCCTCTGAATGTCAAACATGCATTATATTGATGAGTTTATGAGACAGCATGTGTGATAGTTGAACATGTCATTCCAAACCACAGGCAGGGATCTCATGCTGTTACAGCCTCCTGTGATCAGGACACGCTTCCACCTTATTTGATCCGATACATGTTTACTGATTTCAAAATGTATTTGAGGAAATCACTCCCACTGGATATTTCTTTATAATTTACCTTTTATTGTCGTACAGCATTTCCCACAGGATTTTGTCAGACAATGGTAGGTGGACCTCGGTAGGTGGATGCTCATGACATGTTCCACTGGAAGAACATTTGGAGCAGTATTATCAAACTATATCTATGAAGAAACTTGGAACTCTTATGAAAAATGTTGTGCTTTTGTGAAAATTGAACACGCTTTAGCCCACAGAAAGCATAATGCTAACATTTCATGATGAGCTAACTCACTTCTTAGATGCTGAAAAGAAGTGACATTACATTACCTAACAGTAACGTATGGTTGTGTGAGTGAGGGGGGGAGGGTGACGTGGACTGACACTGAGTGAGATTCTTTGCTAAGGCAACCGTGCACAATGTTTCACATCTTTTTATGTCATGAGAGGAATAGAAATATGCTTTGTTGTCTCATTATGAGACTACGATGGGTCACCAGAGTCTACATCATTAATGGGACACACTGTGATAGTTATGCAAAAACTTATACTGTTCATAATAATGGTGAACATTTTTCAAATGTGTGTATGTCAGGGAGCCTCGGCATTATGTACTGATGTCCTGTGACCATTGTTGGATGCTTTAGGATTGTTACCTGTGACATTTAAATTTGAACGTATTGTTAAAAAAGTCTGAATGGTGGATATGAACAGGCGAGAACTACAGGAGCACAAACCCTTTGATATTTCCCACCGGTGGAAATGTCCACATGCTGGTTGTCTGGTCTGTAACTCAGCTACCAGCTCTGCTGCCACCTCGGGGGTGGTGCTAAACAGCTGACAACAATCATTTTCAACGTGTCCATGTTCAAAACATGATGTTTGTAACTGTCACTGTTTTGCTGTTTTGTAGTTTTTACCATTAGTGAAATGTCTTTTACCTTGAATGACTCAAGCTTTATTTTATCTTTGTGTTTTAAGTGACATGTGATGTAGTTTGAAAGACATTGAATTGAATAGGTTTTAAAATCATCTGAGATTAATCTGATGATTAAAACACTTTTTCTGCAACCACGTAACCATCTGAACACATTTCTTTTGTTGGACCTTTTTGTACGTTTATATTCAAAGGAGCATTTTTCTGTTAGAAACCACCAAAAACTACTCATGTTTTATATCTCTTCAGTCGATCGCGTGCTTGAAAAGGATGAACATGTAAGGGACTTGAGAGGTTTTTCATTTTTTGTTTTTCCGCTGGAGTGAGTCTTTCAGACAGGAGGCTCAGGGTGCGGCCAAAGGTTTTAAATACTTCAGTCCGGGCTGAGGAAGCAGAACTAATTGCTTCAGTGACTCTGTAAGAGGGGACGCAAGGAAAGGGGGTCTTTCACTGTAGTGTGTGTGGGTGTGTGTGGGTGTGTGTCTGTTTCAGATAAGAAGTCTGTGAGGGTTAACTTTTGTCATGTATGTTTGAACAGTAAATTTAATTTAAAACCACCTTATTACCCTGAATTAATTATTCTTCGTACCTGTCTGGAAAAAAAAAAGAATGATCTGTGTTTTAGAAGCAGGATTCTGGAACAAAAATCAGAAAATCTTCGCTGTTAGGTAGGGCTGTATTTTCAGGAAAACATGAGCTCCACTCCCTGTTTCCTCAATAAACTGTTTCCTTTACTGAATGAGTATTTAAGCAGCTAGAGCTGTCGAGTCATTACCTTTTCCGGTGGATACACCTACCTGAAATTTTAGACAGAAATTTGAATTTAACCTGTATTTGAACTTGAAAAAATAACTTTGGAGCATAAAGAACCTGTGTGTAAGAAAAAAGGACAAAATATATATATTTATATATGTATTTCATTGTTCTGGCACCAGAGCTGTTAGTGACCAACAGCTGCTGGGTACAATGACTGTTAGCAGCATCTGTTCTCACCTCAAAGTGGGGATGCCAGGTTTGAGTGCTGACTCTGATAAGATTGCTCCTTTAGGTACATTACATTGGCAAAATTATATGGAAAACCCAACATTACACCCAAATTTAACTGTTGAACATCTCTTTCTAACCCCATGGGCATCAATATATGACTGTAACAATCTCCAATCTCCCTCTGTGATACTTTTTCAACAGATGTTGAAGCCTGGATCCACAGATTATTTCCCATTCAGCCCCGTGAGCATTGAGGTCCAACCCTGATGTTGGGTGTTAGTGGTCTGGCTCAGAGTTGGTGTTGCCATTCAACCCAAAATCACTAGATGGAATTGACATCAGGGCTGAATGAGCAGTCCAGTTCTCTGACATCAAACTGGAAAAAAAAACATTTCTTTTTGGAGCTGCTTTTGTGTTTTGTTCCATGTTAAAAAAAAACAAACTGAAACTGTTACCTTAAACTTTTAAGAACAGTGTATGCTTTTCATGCTGCGACCTTCATCAGAACATCTGGGGCCAATCAGGCAAAAAGTCACACCAAAGTTGACAGCAGTGTCCACATACTTTTGGTCATATAGTGAAGGAGTACCCGAAGCCTAAGCAAGGATGTTTTTTAAGATACTGTCTTTAATGTAGACCTGTGTGTGTGTGTGTGTGAGTGTGTGTGTGTGTTGTAGCGTGCAAGCTACTGCAAGCTACATGTGCACAGACGGTCTTATTTGGCAGCTTGTCAGTAAGAGTGTAACCTGAGAGCCTTACACACATACACACACCAACACACACACACACACGCACAGGCGTTCCCACACTACCTCTCTCTCTCTCTCTCTCTCTCTCTCTCAGATGTAAGCCTTTTGTTTGCCCTAGACCTCCTTTTTTTTGCTCCTCCTCAGTCTTTGCAGGTGTTCATCATGAGGCAATAAAACAAGTAGTGACTGTTCTCTGTCCCAAACACGGCCCACGCTCAGCCGGCTGCAGACCCTCTACCCCCAGCCCTGCTCCAGATTTGCTCAGATCTTTCTAATTTGTAGCTCTGCATGTTTGTAATGTGTGTGCATGTGTGTGTGTGTGTGCCATGTGCGAATGAAAATGCGTGCTGTATCGATCATGCGTACATTTTTTGGTCCATCGCAGAGGTCCAGAGGGTGAAGTTAGTGTTTATGAATTAACTTTAGGATAAATGGAAATTAAAAAAAAAGCAGTTACCATAAGGTGTCATGAACTGCGGAGGTGTGTGGTGTATCTACCGATCTCTGCCGTTCACAGTTTTTTATGATGTCGCATCATGTTTTTGATGTGAACTCTCAGTAGTTGTGTATCAAACTGGCTCAAGGAGTGAGAAAGTAGATCTTAAAATGATTCTTCCTCTCTCAGCTTGTGAAACTGTCTGCCCCACATATTTTCCTTTTCTCCACAGTAGTAGCCTTATCACTGGCTTAAGGCTTGTTTTGTCAATATTTTGTAGTTTTTAAAGAACAAAGAAGAAACCTATTACAGACAGTATTGATAGTTTAAAGCTTAAGGCTTTTTAAAAAATATTTGTTAGTCTACATGAACTGTACCTAGCATAGTATGTCTTTATGCTACCATTAGCATGCTAACTAGCTGATACTGCTGTTAAGCAGGTGTAACATTTGACATGTTCATCATTTTAGTATACAAGAGTGCTAACATTCGATAAGTTGCACTAAGCACAAAGCGTTGCTTAGGCTATTAGTTTTACAGTTGCTTAGTGATAAATCTTACTGTTTTAGACCTGATTATGGGGCCAAATGATGGAGTTATTTGAATGTAGTCCTGCAGTACCTTAAGGGGGACATGTATGTTTAAATCAGATTTCATTGCAATCCAACCTTCTGACAAATGACACAACATTTTAGGTACAAACATCACTTTGAGATGGCACCAGCGGAAAAATCAAGGAATCACCAGAGTAAATTGGTTTGATTCTCTGAGGATTGTGAACATCTGTGCAGTATTTCATGTAATCCATAGAATCCATATAATAAGTTAAGTTCAATGACCTAGAGATGTTTCTCATATATCGACTGACAAAAGCAAATACGAGTGCCCTTTTGCTGCTTCATGCATGATTTTCTATTATTGTGCTATAAAAGTAGTTTAAATCTGAAGAATAGCTGAAAACATGTAAGAATCCCATTGACAAGACTTGAATGGAAAACTCTGCAAGCGTTAATAAGTAAGTGGGTAAGCAGCAGAGAGAGAGAGAGGGGGGAAACTGAAGCTTGGCACCATATTTAAAAACTTTTAAGTTTACTGGTAGATGGGTGTACAAACAGGCAGTAAGCTTTGCTGTGTTGCACCCTGTAGGATCCTGCTGAAGCTCAGCACTGAAGCTCATGCATCACTGCTCTGTGACTCATTCAGTGTTCAGAATGCAGTTTCATTTCTAAAAAAAAACAAAAACAACAAAAAAAACACGTGTTCAGATCAGAAAATGTTCTCAGGAACTTTGTGCTGTCTGCTGTTGTATGCAGTTTTCAGGTCAGTCTGAGGGTCAGACATCATGTCAAGTGGTAGTTTTCTCCAAATTTACAATTTGTTTAATTTTATTGTTCATTTCTTCAAAACAGTTCTGACAATAATTTATTTACTAAAGAATTTGTTGGGTCTTGTGTGTGTTTGTGAGCTTGCATGAATGCAGCTTTTGTGCAGCATGGTCGTTTGTATTTCTCTAGGTGTGTGTGTTGCAGTGTGCAGACGAGACTGCAGTTCCCTTAATAGTAATAATGTGAAATGTGAGACAGCAGGTTCTGTTTTCTGTTAACATAATGATCACAGTTATATAGGCTGACAGTCACATACACTCACAAATCCACTCTCTCTCTCTCTCTCTCACACACACACACACACACAGACTTTACTTTTCATGTGAATCAGCCTTAATCTACCATGTTTACAAGAGTAAGATTCATATAGTTTGCTTATCAGTGTTTTTATTTTCAAATAAAGTCTTTTTATGCTTACAGTAACAATAGAAAAAGAAGCTACTGGCTATATTACAGCATTTCCCATCCAAATACACACAACAAATGTGAATGCATTTATAACATCCTGAACATTTGCAGAATCTTTTTGAGTGGTTTCAGTCTGCTTTATTACATTAACTTGCTGCCTTTTTCTTCTCTGTCTTCGCTGGCTCATTCCTATCTCCACCTGCAGCTCTGCATAAATGTATATGATATCACCCTGAGGCTCATAGCATGAATGTAGTCCTTGTTCCTGAGCTATTATGGATGCAGCACTCCAAGATGGTGTCCATTGTTTTCAAATTTCAATGGAAGTTAGTCACCTAGTGCACAGGCCATAGGAGTATCTGTTTTTTTCAAATTCCTTTTCCTTATTTGCATCTCACCTCACATTTATATTTGTGCCGCAGTGAAAGCTGGCCTTGTTTGTTGTAAAGAGCCCCTCATCTGAAGATTTACTAATGTCTCGGATACTTTACAATGGCAGTTTGGGGATAAAGATACTCGCGATACAGGATTTTTTTTTGTTTGTTTGGTTTTGCATTGGTCATTTTTTAAATGATCTATAATTTAATGCAGAAAGTTGCAGTTGGTGATCTGACACCCATACATGGCTCGGTCCAGAGCACCCTGGACTTGTTTGATGGGGTCAATCTTTGTGAGCTGTTTTGTAAGCACCTTCAGGAGGACCAGACTTCTGTTTGGAACTTCATTCAGTTATGTCCTCAGATGATTGCAGTTGTTGTCATTTTCAGCTGTCAAATACATTGTAATGTACAGGCACACACAACACATACACACTAACAAGCGCACACGCACACACACACATACACACTAACAAGCACACACGCACGCACACACATACACACTAACAAGCACACACGCACGCACACACACACTCGAGGATGTGCTTTAATGTGTTTAGACAGAGCAGCAGAGCTCTCCTTCGTGCGTGCCCAGACATGTATTATGTGGTTTTCAAAGGGAAGCCTTCACTTTAGTGTTTGTGTATGTCTGTGTGTGTGTGTGTGTGTGTGTGTGTGAGTGTGTGTGCGTGCGTGTGCATGTGCAAGTGGGTGTTTTCTTGAGATCAATGAAGTTACAGAGTGCATCGGCTTTTGACTCC